>JAQJVL010000147.1:1609127-1672943 GCA_035578905.1 Stictocephala bisonia | reverse complement strand
TTCCAATTGCCTTATCCCTGGTCATAGAGTTGACAAGTGTAAATCAACGGGTTGTAAGAAGTGTGGAAAAAAATCACAATACAGCATTGCATTCAGAGGTTACCAAACAACCAACAAATGAAATACAACAGTCAGCCACAAAAATAGTAAATTGTACCAAGGCAATGGGTACTTAAGTCAATACATCATGTGGAAATCCCGTGATACTACTATCAACAGCACTGGTGAAATTGGTCAATACTAATGGCACATCAGTTACATTTTGTGCATTCCTTGACAATGGTAGCCAATCTAACTTCATATCGAAAGCTGCATTTCAGTTATTACATCTTAAGAGAGAAAGAGCATCTCTCTCAGTTACAGGAATAGTTCAACTCATGTTTCGTCCAACTCATCACTTACGTCTGATTATTCTACCCAAGCAGAATTCTTAGTATTACCAAAAATTACAGGTCTTCTTCCAACATCCCCAGTTTAAACATAATCTTGGATTATTCCTAATAATATCAGGTTGGCTGATCCTTCATTTCCGACACCAAACAAAATTGACATCCTCTTAGGTGAAAAGTATTTCTTGGATCTGTTGGAAAGTGGACAAATCAAACATCCTCACATGCCTATACTTCAAAATATGAAATTAGGCTGGATATTTGGTGGAAAATACAATGGTGATGGCAACAGCAAGAGTGATATAGCCACAGCTTGCCGCTTAAATGTCATGGATTGCATTAAAAACCAATTATAAGCGTTTTGTAAAATTGAATAATGTGATTCCAAAACTCCCATGTAAACAGAATATAACAAGATAAGTGTGAAACCTTTATGCAAGTTCAGTTCATAACAATTGTGATGGCAGATATAATGATAATGATAATGATGATAATGATAATGAAATACAACAGGCCGAGATAAGATAAGTTAATTAATATACAGTCTCCATGGTCATGAAGGACAACGCCTTAAAACTTGGTACATCTAGACCTTCAGCTGAAAGAAGATTACTTCAAGTAGAAAGAAGACTTCTGAGCCAATCAGACATCCAACTTCAGTAGATTGAGTTCATGCGAGAATATGAGCAACTGGGACACATGGAGCGAGTGACATATGAAGATGACTCAAGTCAAAAGCATTTTCTCCCACATCATCCAATTATAAAGAATTCAAGCACAACTAAACTGTGTGTTGTATTTGATGCATCTTCAAACACATCTACGGGAATTTTATTGAACAACATTGTTATGACTGGTCCCACTATACAAGATGATTTGTTCTCCATTCTCATAAGATTTCGTGCACATATCTATGTATTGACAGCAAATATTGAGAAGATGTACCGCCAAATATGGATTGAACCAAATCAGACATCTTGTGAAAATAGTATGGAGAGCCCAACGGATGAACTTCAGACTTATCGACTAAAGACAGTTACCTATGGGACATCTTGTGCACCATACTTAGCAATAAAAACACTACAACTAGCCATAGATAAGTATAACAACTTTTCCCCAGCTTCTGAAATTGTAAAGAAAGACTTCTTTGTCGACGACCTACTTACAGGTACTGATAGTCTGAAAGAAGCCATCAACCTACAAGCTGATTTAATCAAGTTTCTCAAGAAAGGAGGTTTCAACTTAAGAAAATGGAACTCAAATCATGACAACTTGTTAAAACACCTTCCTTCAGATTTACGAGACCGCCATCCTCAATAAATCCCATCAGAATGTGAGCCATCGTCCAAGGCTTTGGGATTGTTGTGGTGTGCAACAGATGACACATTGAAGTTTACGCATACAATAACTACACATGATGATCACTCAAACGTCAAGCTGTAACAAAAAGAACAACTTTATTAACGATTGCCAAAATGTTTGACCCCTTGGGCCTTGTATCACCAGTAGCTATACAAGCAGAAATGCTCCTTCAAGAGCTATGGAAGACAAAGCTGGATTGGGACAAAACTCTTCCAAGTGATTAGAAGAGAAATGGCAGTACTTCAAACATTGTACCATCTCCTTGAGCAAGGCTCAAATTCCCCGCAGTGTAGTGTCATTTGAGCCCAACAGCAATCTTGAAGTTCATGGATTTGCGGATGCTTCAGAAAAGGCGTATGGTGGTGCAGTGTACGTACGATGTACGAAGAATGGCTTCTCACAAGTCCGACCTCTCTGCTCAAAATCAAGAGTTGCCCCTTTGAAAACGACAACACTTCCCCGACAACAACTCTGTGCGGCAGTATTGCTAGCTGAGTTAATGTCTCAAGTGAAAAATGCTCTTGGAAACAAAATAAATCAGTCTAATTATTTTTACTGGACAGACTAGAGCATTGTCTTAGCTTGGATTTCATCGTTAGGAGTGAAGAAAACCCAGCAGATTTAATATCAAGAGGAATGAAAACAGTAGACATGATCAGTTCAAGTCTATGGTGGAATGGGCCAGTGTGGCTGATGGAAGACTCGTCAAGATGGCCAACTACAATCCTCAAATTCACTCCTAACAGCAAGCTCTTAGAAGAAAAGAAAAAGAAGTATACAGCTGCATCCACTAATGTAAATAATGACAAATCATACATATTTTCCACAATAGAAAGATTTTCAACTCTCCTACAACTTCAACGAGTAATTGCATACTGTTTCAGATTTGTATATAATTGTCAACACAAAGACTGTAAGTCGACAGGTCCTTTGATGCCACATGAACTGACATATTCTCTTAATAAACTTATAAAAACAGAACAAGAACATTTTTTCATATCAGATTTATCAAGCCTGTCATCTGACTGAGAACTACCAAGGAAAGGCAAGTTGTTGACCCTTCAGCCATTCATTGATGCTAATGGAATAATCAGAGTTGGAGGACGCCTTGATAACTCTAAATTGAAATATGACCACAAACACCCAATACTTCTTCCATCAGGATCACATCTCACTAAATTAATAGCCTTTAGTTACCATATAAGGCATTTACATGCAGGACTACAAGCACTGCTAGCTGATATTTGTCAAAGGTTTTGGCCACAGGAAGAAACTTTGCAAGACGCACGTGTATCAATGTGTAGTTTGCTTCAGAGCCAAGCCTAAGTGGAGTCAGCCAGAAATGGGAAAGATTTCAGCTGAAAGAACAACACCATCCCGACCTTTTGTAAACACCAGCATCGACTATTGTGGCCCCATCCTCATTAAATCTGGATACTCCAGAAACAGCAAAATTATGCAGAGCCACCATTATTTCATGGTGGGAAATAATTCATGATTACTTTGTATTATTTTTCAATGTATTTTTGTATTATTATGTTGACAATATCATTTAACTTACTGATGTATACATTTGAATGTTTGGGGAATAAATTTATTTTCATTTCATTTCATTTAGCTACATCACTGTGTTCATGTGTTTAGCAACAAAGGCTATTCACTAAGAACTTGTCACAGATCTAACTAAAGAGGCATTCTTGGCATCCTTCAGAGGTTTTATTTCTAGACGAGGTTTATGTCTTAATGTATATTCAGACAATCGCACTAATTTTGTTGATGCAAACAATGAACTGAAGGAATTACAAAAACTTCTTCTAGATTAAAACCACCAAACAAAGATCATAGATGCTACTACAACCAAAATGATCAAATGGCACATCATACCACCAAAGGTCCCACATTTCGGTGGCCTCTGGGAACCAGGAGTAAATTCCATAAAGTATCATCTGAAGAGAGTAGTAACATATGCTAATTTAACTTATGAAGCCACGTATACTACTTTAACCATGGATAGAAGCGTGTCTTAATTCCTGTCCATTAACTTCTCTATCAACAGATCCTAATGACCCTAAACTATTGACATCTGGTCATTTCATCAAAGCAGATGCTCTTACATCTATTCCTGAACCAAACATTACAGTTATACCTAACAATCGTCTGTCACAATAGAAACGGACCCAACAACTGATGCAGAATTTTTGGAGCAAGTGGACAAAGAAGTATTTTTCTCAACTTCAACAACGCCAGAAGTGGACAGCAGGAGCCTCAGACATTCAACCAGGCCAAGTTGTGATGGTCAGAGACGATAACTTACCACCCATGAAATGGATAACTGCTGTGGTGCAGGAAGTGCATCCAGGAGCCGATGGTTACGTCAGGGTGGCCACTGTGAAGACTGCCTCTGGACTGCTCAAAAGAGCAAGGAATCGTTTATGTGTACTACCGATTAAAAATAATTAGACAATTAAACTGTATGTACATTTTTTATATTGTTTGTATGTTATTAGTTATCATATTTGTTTTATTTAGGGTTGATTAGTCTACATATTGTAGTTTGATAATTTAATTCATAATTTAAACGACAGTTAATTTAATCTTTATAACTTGTTAATGATTTCATTAGATTTTCAAAAGTAACAAATTCAATTTGTATCACATATTTATTATAACATATACATTGATTTTTGTACCATCATTTAAACTTCATCATAATTATTATTCAGCTGATTAACAAAATCACCTTTGTTTGTTTAGTTATTTATGTTTATTTATGCTTTTTTATTTATTTATTTACGGCAAACTCCAATTTACAATGAATACAAATGAGATGGCATAGTTGTGGAAATATGGACAATGACCAGCATATACACAGTAATTTAAATATAGCTATAACTAAGCAATCAAAAATAATTATAAGCATAATATATAACAGGTAACAACCATCAACAATTCATGCAATAGCAACTAGCAAAATAACAAATCATACATAATTCAAGCTAGCAATAACTGGCAACAAGCAATAAATATTCAATAAGCAAACATGTAAAAAGAAATAACTAGAGAGAAATAAATAATTATCATAATAGTACTAACAAGTATAAGATTTACATGTAACAACAACTAGCAAAATAACTTATCTATTGTACATAATTTAAACTAGCGACAACATGCAATAAACAATAAGTATTTAACAAGCAATAAATATTTAACAAGTAAACGTGTAAGAATAATAACTAGAAAGATATAGAAATAATTTTTTTTAAGCTGTTTACCAATATTTTAAAATGTTAATACAATTTAATTATTTCATGTGATACGTTCCTGCACATTGTGTTTGTTACTGTCATACTGACCGTTTAATATTCTATTGCATGTTACTAATAGTTTTGTAATTGTTATCTGTCAATATTTTACATTTGTTTATTTTATTTTCAAGGTTGATGGGATGTTCAGGCATTCTTTTAGTTTAACGTATGTTACAATATTTTGTTCAATATTTCCACAGTAAAAGTAAACGTTCAACAGTTGTTGTAAATAGTTTTAAAATACGATTAATTTTAACATGTGTTTTTAAACATTATTGCATTAGTATTGTATTTTTAGTTATGCTGTAAACAACGTTCTTCAAGAGAACATAAATTTTTTACATTATTTATCACATTTTACATTGTGCATTAATAAACTGTGTACATACAGTGATCTATCTTAAGAAAGCTGGGATACAGTGCACAATGCTCTCCATTCTGAATATCTATACAGCTCCATTTAAAGTTAGTCAATTTTGGATCAAGCCTGTCTCAGTAAAAATAGGGCTAAAATGAAAAGACGAAAATTGACTTTCCTGTCACTTAATGCAGGATGTAAATACTTCTCAGAAGGGCCAAAATTTAATAACACTTTATTTAAACATTAAAAAAGAAATAATTTTATACTATTTACTTATTAAGGCTATTATGGCTAGTGGTGGCAATGTACTACCTTAAAATGTAATAGTGGTAATAAATAGCAATAGTACAAAAATCTACATTGGTAACTATCATTGAATTAATGGTCCAATCCCACTCATCCTCCTAGAAAGTGGATTCCCAACCAAACCTGTTTTCAACTAGGCAAGTCCTTTCCTCTCAACTTCATTGTATCACAGTCTTGTCTGCTTTGTCAGTTAAAGCAGGCAAACAAAACATCAACCAATCCAATTAAAAATAAAAATATTTTATAATTAAATGGTAAAAGTTAACTACCCAGATTCAAATATGAAAATAAAAGTATTTAATCACTCAAAAAAATTCAGGAGTAAGGGTTAGGTTCAACAACTGAAATCACTTCCACTGATTTTAGTGAGGAAGTGACAATAACAATAACCTCACTAAAATCAAAGTTATCATGTGAAGTGAATGAAATTTCATCAAAATTTGTGAAACATGATATACAACTAGCATACATTTGTCAACAAAATAAACAAAAATTTTAGTTTCAGTGAGTTACCCTCTTATTTTAAAAGAGCAAAAGTACATACAAAACAAAAAAAACTTCTGCCCAATTTCAAGAATGATAGAAAAGATTGCACTATCAAGAATGCTAATGCAGTTAGAAAGACATGATATCACTGAAAATAATCAGAATGGTTTACTCAATGAAAGGCCCACTAACACATCTTTAACCAGCTTAATAGAACAAATCACTGACCATCTAGAAGCATATAGGTGTCAGAAGTCTAACTAGACAACAGCAAGGTATTTGAATGCCTTGGCCATATTTTTTTTAGAATACTATAATTCCTGGGAATAGAGAGACTGACAAAACAATTTCACCTTACATCTTTCAAAAATAACACAGATAAATTTAGGTTGAAAGCATGATAATAGAAATTCTTGATTTCACAGTTGAGATATTTTTCGGTCTGGCGCTTCATGAAAGATCCCATTACACAACTGCCTTAGAAGCTTTAATGTAGAATTTATGTTGTGAATAGGATGAAGAGGACATGAGGAATAGAAATGGGTAAGACAATGTACTATCTTAAATGAACAAAATCCTGGTTTGACGGAAAAAAACAATTGTGGTACTCTCAAGCCTTCGCCTTACAGGCAGCTGCGCGAAGCTTTTTCTTTTTTTCATCCCTAGAGTTTCTCACACTCCATATGCAGTTGTTATACATAAAAAATACTTGGATTTCTCCAGAATTGAAGATTTTCACTCTTAACACAATAGAAGAGCAACCGACTACTGTCTTCCTACCCATCAAACTGCACAATTCAGCAGGAAACACTTACATAGGCTGAAAAATCATGAATTCACTTCTAGACAACATTATAAAGAAATCACTTTTGGCTGGTGGAACACTAGTATACTGACCAAACGTTGGCAAAATTCACAGTACTGTCTTAGAAGTTGAGTTACAACATGTGTAATATGAGTTCCATTAAAACATTTCACAGTAAATTATTGCCAAGGTAAGGCAAACCTAATGTTAGTGGAAAGGAGAGTCAATGTGATATCTTCAGCCTTGGCTAAAATCACATAAACCAACATTAAGCATTGCTTTCCAGCTAAAAATATAAAACTTCTCACCAAAATCAACTAGGTATTATCCTGCAAGTTCAACCCCTATGGATTGTAAATACAATCTATTTTCTGATCCAACAAAATCACTTGAGAGTTGGAACTTCGTGGTGAAGGATGAATTTTACGGAATTGACTTTGAACTGAGACTGACGTTAATAAATCTTACGGAAGTTAAAAGGGCAAGACATTAGATAAGTCTTACGTTTGTGGCGTGGAGTTTCTACTATGGAATACATTGTAAACGACTGTCTGTTGCATTCTTACTGTGGGGTTATTGCCGAACTGAACAGGATGGAAAAGTAAGCAGTATATTTATTTACTACAAGGTATAGTATAAGGTTTAATTGCTCATGCACTTTTTGGGACATTCCATCTCAGGAAAAGTTAAAGTACCTTAGTGATTGTGTTATTTTGCTTTAGTATCCTTAGCTTATACCCAAGTCTAGGGCATTTTTGTAATTTCCTTGCCTGATATCACTGACTCAGAAACACCTTAAAATTTAAAAATAATATCTGATTTTCCAATTCCTCCACAACTACACGTCTTCATTGTTTTTTAAAGGAGCTTCACTTTTTACCCTCTATAAAAAAATGTTGCATTCACTTTATTACTTATCATTAAAACAAAGAGTATATAAACATAACACAGTTATGTAGTATAGTATCTGGGTATAATTGATTATTATGTAAATTGTTTACCACATTACTAATATGAGATTTTAACAGGTTTTACGCAGTCTAATATAATCTAATATTTCCAAAATCTTACCATAGTACTTACCATAGTAGGTATACATTTGGCGTTTTTTTTGAATGGCCACTTCTTAAAAGTTCTAAATCTTGCACATTCCCATAAAAGATCATGTTCTTTGCTATCAAACGTTCTTTGCTAGAAAATAAGAAACAAACAACAAACTTTTAATCAATCTGTTATAAAAACTGAGTAGAAATAAAGTCCTGAAATTTGATTTCACGAGTTCTTTATTTGTAACAAACACATATAAATCAGTCGGGACTAAAAAACAAAGGCTAGACTATTCCGAATAAAGGAACTACTAACTATTCATCTTTTATAATTAGTAGTTGCTTTATTATCTTTCAACTGACATGAAGTAGTCCCACAGAAATAAGGTAAAAATTGTTTTATTTACGCACTTTCTAAACACTTTACAATCTTGATATTTGTATCACCAATGGTTAGAATCAGGTCTATAATTTCTGGCTCATTATTTATTTATTTCAACGGTAAAAACCATTATACATTGAAGTTTTTTTACAATAAAAGATAACAATCTTTGAACAAATAAAACTAATAGATACAAAATATAACATTCACAAATAGCAAACTGAGCAGCATATTAAATAAATAATCCGTCTGGTAAAAATTACCTAATTATGAATGGAAACCATGCACAGTGCTTATCTTAATATATAAAAATGAGTAACTGAAATGTGTTGTTATTCCATCACTTGATAACGCCTTAACCAATTTCATTTATCTTTTTTTAGAAAGTTTCATAATTTTTCGTAAAATGTTCCTGAAGAAAAATGAACAAAAAATCAGGAGGAAATTGGAAAATTTTGGGAAATTAACTAAGTGTTTTATAGTTTGATTTTGTTCACAAACAAGACAAATGAAAGGAAAGTTTGAAACATGTGATGAAAATATTTTTGCAACTTATTTCTTTATACAAACATGTTGTAGGTTATTTCTAGGCAATATACTGAATGAAATGCTGGTAAATAAAACTAATTTCCAATACATTAATTTTGGACTGATTGCAATGCAATTATGTCAATGCTATTTATATTATAATACCGTCCATCGTAGGCCTATGAATTACAGTATTTACATTTTAATAAAGAATCTATGTGTTTACATTATGTCTCATATTGACTTAGCTAATTCCATCAGTGGAAGGAAACACCATATGTTTAGGTAAATAGATTTGTTGTTTTGACCAGTGTTTTGTATTATTTTCAGTTTGTTCAGTTATTTTTATTAGAAAATGTTTCACTGTCTTAAATGGTTTATTTAAAGTTCATTTTTGTTGTATTTTGGTAATTCAAATGACACCAGTTAGACGTAACAACTTAGGTAGCAGAACTCGCAATGCTGCAAACCTAAGATACATACAAGCAAGTCATACTGATGAGCAACGAGAAGCAAAATATGAACTTAAACGAAATCGTAATCAACAAAAGAGAAATGTTGGTTTTAATCCCAATCGCTGCATTCAGTTACAACGAGGCAATCGATTACTATTTACTGCCTATCATTGCTAATGGGCAATAAACATTGTGTGTCCACATTGCAAGGCAATCAAGTTTACAAATTAACCCCTGGATTGTGTTGCGCAAGTGGAAAAATTAAGTTGATGCCACTTGAGCTGCTACAGTAATTGGTTTCCGAAAATGAGCCAGATTCTAGATATTTTTTTACTCATATTCAGCAATATAATAATTGCTTTCAAATGACATCATTTGGTGCAACAAAATTTATTCAAGAAAATGGATGCCTACTTTCAAGATTCAGAGTAAAATATATTATAGAACAGACTCCTTATTACCAATACTAGATAGTGAATACAAATTTTTGCAAATTTATTTTATATGGGCAGTTCAGCAAAACAAGTCCATCAGCGTTGTGCGAACAACAATTCAGTCAGAAAACCAATTGTAGACCAACTCCAAACATTTTTCAACCAACACAACGAATTAGTTGCATTGTTCAAGACCTATGCTAACGGACGACCACAAAATGTTTATCAGAGCCGATAAGACGCCTGCAGAACACATAAGACGTTTTAATGTCCCAACAATTAATGAAATAGCTAATTGTCTTTGTAAGTGAAATTTTAAAAAACCGAGATATTGTTTTACCCAGCCGATGAACTTACTGCTTATTTTCAATCATCTAATAATTTATGGAAGTATGTCAAAACACTTTAATTAAACATGAATATGTGAGTAGAATTACAGAATGACCAATCTGGAGAGATATTTTCAAAACAACTGGTCGACATTGATAATGGCAAAATTCATGTTGATGCATCATCAAGACACGTTACATTCCCTAAAAATCTTTGTCAATTTACTGACTCTAAGGCCGAACTCATCGAAATGGTATTCCCAAACCTTGCACAGAATTACAATGATCACGTTTGGTTGAGCGAACGTATTACATTGGTTTCAAAAAAAGTTGATGTTAAAAATAAGATAGCTGACGATCTGATAACGTAAAAATCAGTTGTTTCTGTCACCAACACAGATGATATTGTCAACTATCCGACAGTTCACTTCAATTGGCCGGTTTACCACCTCATAATCTGAAATTGAAAGTTGGTGTGGTAATCATTGTTGCGGAATATTAACCAACCAAGGCTTTGTAATGACACTAAGATTACAGTGAAAAAAAATAATTAACAATGTGATCGAAGCCAATGGAAATTTCAAAGGGAAAACCGTTTTGGTCTCATATTTTCCCATGATTCTTAACGACGTGCCATTTGATTTTACACGATTACAAATTTCCTATCCAACTTGCATTTACCATGTCTATAAATAAATCACAGGGGCAATCGTTATGTTTATGTGGCAAAAATTTCGAAAATCAATGTTTTTCACAAGGGTTATTGTATGCTGCCTGGTCTCTAGTTGGAAAATCATCATCGTTATTTATGCCCCAGACAAAAAAAATTTTTTGTACGAAAAAGCATTGCAATAAAGAATTTTAATTTGAAATATGTTTTATATTTATTTTAATTCAAATTGAATACTCATGAATAAAAAACAGGGCAACATCTGTCAGATCAGCTAGTACTGTATAAAATACAGAAAAAATACTATGATAGAATAAAAATAATAGGAACAAATACCAACAATCAGTAAGTACAACAATTAATTAGAAATGAGCATGAGATAACAAGCTATTGAACTAATCTATATATGTATATATATATATATATATATATATATATATATATATATAAGCTAAATAACACTGACTGACTCACTCACTAATCACAAAATCTCAAGAACCACTAAACGGATTTACACGAGATTTTGAAGGAAGTTAGCATTAATATCGAAGGGACCCACTAAGACAGAATTTTTATAAATTTCATTCCTAAGGGATACAAACAGCCCCCCAAAAGTTCAATTTTTTTCCATAATAATAATAACATTGACATTAATTTAATTTAAAACAGATGATACAAAAAACATAAACATGAAACAAATCTGTTTCATATATGATTAATTAATGTATTACTTTTGATATGTTGACAATTAGTTTGATTCAAATCACTGAATTACCCACTAAAAACTATTGAATTACCCACTATTCATTTTTAGTTGTTTGTAAATGATTAATTATTTCTTAAGTTTGTGTAATTCAAGTTAACGTGTACAAAATAATTCCCTGGAAGAGAGGTTTCATCATTTGCATTTTTCATATTACTCTGAATCTTTTTTCTTACCTATTTTCAAGACATTGTTGAAGTTGTGAATATAGTTGTAGATGGCGAGGATGTTCTCGCCATTTGACTGACATTCGTGGAAATGTTGCATGCCTATTTTATTCCCTGTCTTATATTGCACAAGGTTTAGCCGACAGAGGTTCAAACTATTCACTATGAACCGGGTAGCCAACAAAACTCCAATATATATCCAAAATGCCCATATGTGACCTCTAGGCAGCGGGTTAGATTTTCCCACTTTTGTTTGAAATATATTATGATGGCAAACTGGTATGTGCTGCAGTACCAGCGAATTCCCTCTATCCAGCAATTTCCTGAACCTATGCAGAGCCTCCTGATTTGCCAGCACCGAGATTGCAAACATTTCCTCGGCAATATACGGAAGTACAATGGTTATTTTCAAATGATTTCTTTTGGAGCTGAGATGGTAAATAAGGATAAGTTTATGCCGGCATTCAAGGTTCAAGATCAGGTTTACCACAGAATTGGGAGCTTGATGCCAGTTCTTCAACAGCAGCCTGCATTCCTACAAATATACTTTGTTGGGGATAACACCAACGAAAAGAATATAAGATGCGGCAACTTCCCAGGAGTTAAACCTGAGCTGGTTAATCAACTGCAGGAGTTGATGCATGAACGTAATCGGTACATTCAGGATTTCAGAGTTCATTCGCAGCAGTTAAAAGATCGTCTTATTTAACCATGCGAAGTTAGTGCTAAGGAGCCCTCCCTAACACTTAACCTGAGGACCAACGGCTTTACGTGACTTCTAAACCACTGGAGTGGCAGGGCAAACTCTGTTAGTAGTCATATTGGGAATCGAACCCGGACCAGCTGTGTGGTAAGCCAGTGCCTTAGCCCCTAATCTACGGCCGCTCTTGACAGTCAACACTGACATGTGCACACAGGCCGTTTCAATGCTCCCACTGCCAAGGAAGTCGCGATTTTGATTGTGGGCCAGGAGTTTAAATGGAGAGATATCATTCTGTGCACACCAGAGATGATTGGAAAATGTGAATCAGTGAGACCTATCGTTCTTTTGATACTCTACAATACCCAATAATACTCTTGCCATGGAAAAGATGGATACTTCATAAACATCCTTTAGAAGGACCCTAATACAGTACCAATCAGCCTTTAAAAAACAAAACAAACTGTCACTGCATCTGATTTATATAGATACAGAATAATGGAAAATAGTGGAGAGGGGACTTATCTGATATTTTTTATTAATATTTACAGGGTGTCCACTAAACCTGCTTTAACAAATTCCCTGACCAATCTCTGATTTCATACCAAATTTCCCTGACCCCAAATCCACATAGTTTCATATACACATCTACTTAACTTAATTATGTACATAAATTATGTTATTTTCAGTAAATTATAACTATTCATTACAGAAATATCAATATTTGACAATATATTTTTATTGATAACCATAGTTAAATTCAAAACTATTACCTACAACAATTATTCTTTTTAAACTACTTTATAAAATTAGAGTTAGAATTTAAAAAAATATTTATAATTAGCCTTGAGTAAAACAAGAAATATACCTTTTATTCTATTGTTAAAATATGATAATTTCCAGTGCCTTGAAAAACAGCAGTATATTATAATTTCTCAAAACCAGCATAAATCGTAGGTCTATGACTTATTTAACAAGTACTAATCAGACAATTATTTCACTTTAAAGTTTTAGTGAAATAAAACCAGTTGTGTGAGGCCGAACAAGCATAACCAAACTAATTAAGTAACTCTTTCATTATTTAGAATATTAAATGTGACTAACAAAGTAAAGGATTTTTTGTAGCGCACCCAGGTATATAGTGACTTTAACAAATCACAACAAACTGATGTTCTTGTTAGAATTTTCCAGGTTTTTTTTCAAATTCCCTGACTTTTCCAGGTTTTCCCTATTTTCCCTGTTGCTGGACACCCTGATTTATGATTAATTGCAGTATTCAGCAGCAAATAAATAACATATGCTATGATATAACATGTCATTGGACTGGCTACGTGGACCCAAGGCCAGGGGTGGTGATTGGATCACATCACCACTTCAACTACCCTAACTCAACAGTATAAAATCAACCGACAGCCTAAAGATATACCAGAAACTTTATGTACCCTAACGAGTAAACGTTTGAATTAAATTTCTTATTCTTTTTTGAGTTTGATATTACATGTAATTTACGTCTTATACGATCGTACTTTGATTTCATACTATACATTAAAAAATAACAAAATACTGTTGTCATATAATAAAACATGTTTTTAGTTTAAGATTTAGTTTATTTTGGGCATTCACTGTTGCGCAGCACGGGTACCAGGTAGTCTAATATCTAATCATTCACAAACAAAAATAAGGACTTGCAGTGGTAATATATGAGTGATGACGCGGTAGTTATGCCAATTTACTCCAATGAAATAAGACAATAAGTTGGTAACAGGAAATAAAAGCTCAAAAAATACTACCAATAACAATGTAACAAAAAAATCCAATATAAAATAATAATGTAGTAATATTAAATTGGTAAATAACAATTAATGGTAAGATGAAATTATGCAAAGTGAATAATATCTTAGCATGCTAAGTACAACAAATATATAACAAAACCTTAATAGAATAATAAGAACATACAGTGGTAATATATGAGTGATGGCCAGATAGTTGTGCTAATATAATACAATGAAATATAACAATAAGTTGGTATTAGGAATAAAGCTCTGAGAAAGGCACTAATAGCAATGTAAAAAAAAGTTATATATACGAGTATATCTAATAATACAATATAATGTAGTAACAATCAATTAATAAGAAATAATTTAAACGGTAAGACGAAATGATGCATCTAGTGGATAATATGTTAGCTTGAAAAACTACTACATCTCTAATAATAAGAACAATTAAGAACGAATTGAAAGAACAAAACAATAACTGGATTGAAGGCTAAGGTGGAAAAATGACCCTCTTGATAATTATGTAATAAAAAATATTAGAAAATCTACTTTTTAGCAATATTATTTTTTGCTATATGTCTCCAGTATTTTACGTGATTTTTTTCAACATTTACAATTATGCTACTTTATGAGATATCATTGGAAATCTACTTTCACGTCAAATTGCATATATAGTGGCCATGTGAAAGATGATAATAACAGCAATGACTAACCACAAAAACTAATTTGCATGCATCTTTGCCCTAGCTAAGCAAATTCTTGATTTGCAATTTTAATGCAAATCAAGAATTTATGTTGAGTAGGCTATAATCAGGATTAGGATAAAGTACGTTATTTGAAACATGCAGTTAAAAAACTTTGTTTTTTGGAATGAAAAATAATTAATCACAAAAAAAATTAGGCTATACTTGTGTTCAGCATAAAACACATGAAAATTGGAAAAACTTGTTAACCAATTTTTTTTTTTATTTTGTACTAAGCCTATCAGTACAAAAATCAGTCTTCCGATTTTTTCAGTATTCAAAGGCTGATTTTTCTGTTTATACTGATTTTTCTGTCTTGACTGTGATTAGGCCTGAACAATAATTTTTCGGATTCACACAATATATTTTAATAAAATGTGTCACACCATAATTTAAACTGAATATTCATTCAAATGTTTTGTGTCACTTCTGTGGTAACTGAAACATCTGTAACACACACAAAAACAGATTTCACTGGTTTGAGGGATTTTCAAAAATTTATGAAATAAGAATACAATGTTTGTGTAGGCCTATATTGGACCCATCTCAGACTAATTTCATCGATCATAAACTCATGAGCTGACAGCTTTTGGACACTAATATAACTGGTTTTACAAAAATACATGCTTTCATTTGAGTTTTAGTACCTATTACATAGCCAATCTTTGGCGTTTACCTAATATTTTTAGCAAACTTTTAAAAATAACGGTTGATAACAAAACATTTTTTAATTAGTTTTATTATTTAGTCTTTTTTTTAACTGCACTTGCCAGTTCACTCACATTTGCTTGCAGGTATTTATATGAACTTTATTTAACAAATGACGTACCAATCATTAGCTCTGTTGGACCTTACTCTCAAATAGTCCGAAGCCTTAGCCACTGAGCTGCCAATAATGATTATCATTGTAAAAAATATTTTTTACAGTATACGATTTCTTTTAAACAATTTTCTTTCTCCCTTGACATAAAATGGAAGTTAATAGGCTTGCCTTTATACCTTACCTAAAACTTGTATAACTTAGTCTGAAATATTTTGGTTATTTTTGGATTTTCAATATAATAATATTTAAGACTTGTTCTGTAGACCTGTCGCCAAGCCCACTGCGCCTAGACTCTATGGCCCTTTGCGCCCCGAGATTGGCGACAGTGTCACAAGAGACCAGTCCCCCTTATGAAGGTCATGATCTCCCCGAGTGTAGCCCTTCTAATATCCTCTGGTTCCAGAAAAGCGGCACCCAGAGTCCTATACCTAAGAGATGAGAGAGCTCCACAATGACAAAAGATGTGTATGGAGCTCTCCTCATCCTCCTCACAGAGCCTACATGTGGAGTCCTCTGTTAGGCCCATAATCTTCATATGTCTGTTAAGAAGATTGTGTCCGGTCAGCATACCCGTAACCGCCCTCACCTTGGCCCGGTTACAGCTCAGAAGATCTCCGCTGTACCTGTGACCCGGTCCTTGGATAAGAGCACGAGACTGCCTGGTATTTCACCGGACTCTTAATTTCTTAGTTATCAACCTTCAAACTCGGGAATACATGATTTCTGCACCGACAGGGATGGCTTCTTTTTATTTACCACCCGCCCTCCCATACAAGTACAGTGGTATTAACCCACCCGCCCTCCCATACACATACAGTGGTATTGTCCTAACCACCCTCCCATACACCTACAGTGGTATTGTCCCAACCACCCTCCCATACACTCACAGTGGTATTGACCCAACCATCACCCATACACAAACATTGGTATTGACCCACCTGCCCGCCCATACATGAACATTAGTATAGACCCACCCACCCGCCCATACACAAACATTGGTAGTGACCCACTCGGCCACCCATACACAAACATTGATAACCCACCTACCCACCCATACACCTCTATACCCCTTTCCAGGTACCTCCTGCAGGTCTCCCTGACCACCCACTGACCGCCCCCATCACCTACCTAGATATTGCCGCCAGGCTTAGGACCCTGAAGAACACCGCCCCCGGTCCTGACGGCATCTCCAACTTCCTGGTGAAAAAGGCCCCGGTTTCGCTGATTAGGGCTCTATCAAGGCTATTCTCCAGCCCTTTTCTTGTTTTCCAAAGAGCATTTTTCAAGATATCAGTTGATATATAAAAATTTTTAATTTACTAAAAAGTACACTGTACATAATTTTTTGTAGTATTATCCTGGTTAGTTATGATTAAAATGATACCAAACATTAGAAGGTTTATAATAATTTTTATTAGTTGTTGAAAAAAACCTGTAAATGCACAAAAAAATCAACTGGCAGTAAAGATTTAAAGGCCGGTTCAAGAGTTAGCCTAAATTAATGTGTCAACCACCTTATTTTAAGATCTTACTTAGTTATTTGTTGTCTGCCTTTTACACCACTATAAGTGTATTGGTAGGCACATAGATCAGTACCCCTGCGAATGAATGGAGGGTGGGTCAATACCACTGTGCATGTATGGGTGGGCAGGTGGGTCAGTTATTCTTTTTTTTTATGTATTTACGCTAGTGGCATTATCACAAACGTTGTTATAGGACAAGGTCCAAACCCATCAAGCAAATTTGTATTGGACCGAGATTTAATTTATTATGGTTTTATAACCATTAATCTTATTCTTTTATTTATTTATTTATTTATTTATTTATTTATGGCATAAACCATTTACAGAAGAGACAATAATGTGACAAGCATAAATTATGTATCAATTATGCTATGTGAGCTGTGTGACTGATGTGCGAACCTAATCTCCCTTCTGCCTTCACTAATGCTTTTTAATTTTTTTTTTCGTTTATTTGCAAAATTTATTGGAAGGCAGATAAGGGAGTTACAAACATATTTAGTTGTGAAAGAAGTGTGCTTTGAAAAAAGTGCAAAATGCTTTTTAATGATAAGATTACTGATTTGTTAATCTACAAAATGATGAAATAATAAATAGCTGTGCTAGCGATGTTTTAAAATAAATAAGAATGATATAACATTCCACCATCCATTATTGTAATACTATGGTACTAAATAACAGATACGAATTAACTATGATAAAACTAGTAATAATATGACTAGGTTACTGTGGAACACAAAAGATAAATACACTGTAAAACAGAAATTTAAAAGCTTAACAATCGTAAAAATATTCAACAACAAAGACTTACGGACTAAATAACAAAGATAAATATTGAACAAAATAACAAAGTAGAGACCATAACTACATACACTAATTGAAATGACAATAAAATAAATATAAAAATATGACTACGTTACAGCGGACTAACAACCAAGGAAATAACAAAATCATGCAGTGTCCGGTCGATGCCATGCCAAGAGTTGCCGCCTGAAGACTGATAGGGATGAGCCAAAGAAGTCTACATGTTCCGATACTCCATTGCCACAACACACTTTGTGTGTATTTAAAGGTGAGTATAGATGATTACATAAGTTTAGGATGAGTGAGGGTGACCTGTGTAGCCTGGTTACTAAGTTTGACTGTTCCTCAGAAAGGGCCATTTTTTAATAGCCCAGTAGCCAGGGCAACTAAGACCTACAGCTTTACATGGAGTCCAAACCACGTAGTATTGATCTGATTCTCAGGTAATTTACAAGCCTGATACTCAGTTCACTCCCAACAGAACATCTGGACTCTATCACCCAACATAGACATCCCATACTTCGCTTGTAGTGTCCATCGACGCCATGTCAGTATTAAGGTGGTTCGGCCGGCATTAGGGACAAATTAAATCCGCTTCGCATGCTAGCTGTACGTCTGACCATGTTACTCACACACAAACACCGACCCCTCCCCCTTCCCTGGACGAGGTGGGGTATAATTGTAGGAAGTCAATGAAGGGCGATTCTGTGGGGGCGGGTGCTGTGTCTCGCTGTATGTGTGCGTAGCGATTGGATTGTAATATAACATGCGGGTAAAAGTACATATCCCAGTTGAGTGTATAAAGTTTATCGATTTTGTAAATTGTGTGATATTTAAAAGCATAAAATGCCAAACACGAGACTGTATTTCTCGTCGTAATAAAATAAAAACAAACATACAACTTTAATTATTTAAAATCAAATTTGCTAATTTGCAGTAAAATTACGTAATTTAAAATAACTGAGAGCAAGACCAGTCCTATGAGGGTCTGTTTTTTAAATTTGGGAATAATCGGGAAAATAGTTCCTAATTCTCTATGTACCAAGAAAGCCCAAATTCGCATCTTTTAAGTGATGGTTTTATAACTATAAACATAATTTTAATTAAAGAACTATTTGGGAGGCGTTTAATAGCTGATATAAAGACATTGTAATCGAAAAAATTAAAAAATAATTGTTGACCAAACAGCCTTAACCCGCGATAGGGCACGTGCCTTAGTGTTACATAAACAGTCGCATGTATAGCTACCATCTAACATAGGATTTTCTTATTTTATGCGCCTAAATAATGGTTAACTTAAGTTATATGCTTAAATTAGTTATAAATATGTACAATTAGATGTATATGGTTGTAAATAATGATGCATACATATTAAAAAAAGTCATTTATTTAAAATGTTCTTGATGAAGTGTCTGTAATTATTTATAAACACTGTTCAGTGTCTGACTTATGTTAATCACGTTCTGAAGGGCCATCACTGTTACTGTTCGATAGACAAAATGATTCGTCTAGATTTTGATCACTTTCCTTTAACCAACTTATAATAAAATTGTCATTTGGTCTTTCACCCATGGCAGACACTAAATCACTAATAACTATATTTACACTAACTGATATACATATAAAAACACTTAAATACACTAATAAAATCACTATTTACAAAATATAAAATGTACACCATAGAACAATATTTAGAACGTATACGGGCGCGAGGCTAGATGGCACCTATACTAGAGCGGGACGTATCCAGGCGCATGGCTAGATGGCAACTAAAGCGGCAGACCTACCTCCACTCAAACGCTCCCCCACCCTTCCTGTTGTGATTAGTCATCAAGGTTATGGGCCTAAATCATGCCTTATTTAGTGGTTGTGGCATAGCTGGAGTTTCAGGTTTATTTGACAAAAAATAAAAAAATTTACAATGTAACTATTTTTTTTGTTAGATATCATCTAACGCGCCCTATCGTGGGTTAAGGGGATCAAGCATAGAACCTATCTCCTGTAATCTCCACACCACTCTACCAGGTTTAGGCACTGTGCTACTAATGGCCTAAACCTAGTAACTAAAACTAGATAAATACCCATTAAAATAAGTCGTTTCTGCTAGTACGTTAATGGGCGGGTAGGTGGGTCATCATTTGTCAGTGATAAAATTCGACTCATCTATCCCTTTGATCAGCAATATTACTTTTTTCTTAAATGTCTAGCTTTATAAAGACAAGAACCTTTTCACCCTTTATAAATAAAGCAGAAGTGCTAACCACTAGGCTAGCAAGAGGCCTACGGATCATAATATAAAGTTTGGTGCAAATAAGTGATTTAGCAGGATATGCTAAACTAGATAAATACCATAGCATTGCTGTTATTAAAAGTGTTGGGATTGTTAAGTTGCTTATACATTTCAAGACAATAAATAACTAAACCCTACACCATTTTTATACAATAAAATAGCATTCTTCAAAGTTGTTGAAGGCATATATTAAGTAAAGTCGGTTATGCATGATTTAGTTGTTGACAAATAATAACAGAAAAAGTAATCATTAAAGTTAAGACTACATTTAGGCTAATTAAAATTATAAAGTTACTCACCATTGTAATGAACCAGGTCTATCAAGAGTAGTAAAAAAATACAAAAACACAAATAAAAGATATTATAGCTAGACCAAACCAAAATTGAAAACAAACCTTCAATTAATAACGTAATGAACTGTTCTATAAGAGCGGGAATTTCATATCAAGATTCAAGTCTTTAAGAAACAGACGAAACAGAGGGTAAAAAACAAGATACTGCATAGAGGAACACAATCATATAATTTAAAATAATCATAATATTTGCTATTTTCTTACTTGATACTTGCTTGATACTTGATGTCTTCGTCTGCAGCCCAACTTAGGATTGACTGCGTCAGGGGTTGGATGCCACTAGTATCCTCTTGCGAAAATGGGGATTTCTCTCAGGGAATACAGCGGCCAGTTGGTCAACTCTCTTCTGAGAAGACTGCCAAATTTAGCCTCTGGGAGGGCTCGTCTCCAGGAAGGTCGTTATACAGCTTGATAGCCACTATCGGGAAACAGTTCAGTGTCTTGCTCAGTCTGCAGCGGTTCACTTCGAGATGTGTAGCTCTCCTAGTTTTGTGTTGGTGGATGGCACCTCTTGTTTCAAAGGAATGAATGTTCCTCTTGATGTAAATCAGTGAGTTAAAAATGTATTGGTTGACAACTGTAAAAATACGGAAGTTTTGAAAAAGTGGTTTGCAATGTTCGAGGTGACTGGCTTAAACTAGAATCCTTAGTGCCTTCTTGCAGAATCCTGCAGAAGAAGGATGTCACTGCATGGCCCCACAACAGAATGCCGTAAGTTATATGGCTATGGAATAGCGCATAGTAAATATTAACAAGATGTTCTGATGTAATTTCTCTCGACAGTTTTCTCAGGAGATGGGTTACTCTGGAGAGTTTGGCACAAACTTGCTGAAAGGTTGTGTTCCACTTCAACCTATTGTCCAGCCAGAATCCCAGTAGTTTGGCCGGTTCCGCTGTCTGGTTCGTGATGTCACGCTTCAATGACATGAGTATGACTTTAGTCTTATCATTATTCAATTTTAATTTGTTACCTTGGAATCAATTCTTCACTGAGCCTAGCAGATTATCGGCAGGGAGCAGGGCCTCTTGTCTATCCTTCACCCGGTTGATGAGCGTCGTATCGTCAGCAAAGAGGAGTGTTTGCCTGTCCAGGTGGATGTCGTTGACATGGATGATGAATAGCAGGGGTCCCAAAACATTCCCTTGCGACACGCCGTGGTACACAGGCCGGCTTCGAGACAAGGCACCCTCCAAAGAAACCGCCTGTGTCCTGTTTGAGAGATAAATGATTAGCATTTCAAGGCATTTCTACTAACTCTATAGGAGGATAACTTCTTTATAACAATTTTATGATTGACACAGTCGAATGCCTTTGAGCTTAAAGTTGATAAAATATTTGTCCAGTCGATTTCCGAATCTCTTTCTCTATTTAGACTTAGAGCCACCACAAACATTAGACAGTGGTCTTAATTGTTACCTCAACACAATTGACTTCTTACTGTAAATGGTTATATTCTTTGTTTATTCTTTGAGGAGGGGACAATAAACAATGAAATGGGATATAATCTTTGTTTATTTCATTGCCATTACTTGTATGTAAAAAATATAAATAACTTTAGTACTACAAATTTTTCTAATTTACATTTTTACAAATAAAATTATTTCTAACGAGACATTTATTGTTTTATTTATAAAGTTATTAGTGATCCTTAATTTACACTAATGTGACACATTTGGGCTATCTTGAAATTATTTACATTTTTCTTTGCCTGCTATAAGGGTTGTAAATAACAAAAACGACAAGCAATGTTATTAGTTTTTTTTTTTTTTATCTCAAGATTAGAATTATTTACCATCCAGTTACACCACTTCTAATAATACTATATAACAATTCGTTTCTTGATGGAAAATCTACATATTTACATATTTGCAGTTTCATAGTAAAAAGCTAAGTTGCAGTCAATAAAAGGCTTACAGCACGTTCCAAGACAGGCTGTTCGGTTGGCGGTGCGACAAAGTCAAGATATTTAACCATAAACTGAAAATGTTAACCTCTTGTAAAAAGACTAAATTAATGCATTCACTTTGATGTTAGCACTTGATACTGAAAACGTTCAATGAAAATCAGTAATAAAGAATGGGTTGACGAGGTAAACCATATATTTATTATGTATATTATATTGATTCTATTTGCTATTTTTCTAGAGGCTTTACAAGTTTTTATTTTGTTGCAAGTTGTTTATAGTTAAATAAAAACATTAAAAGTAAAATATGTACCGATATATTTTATGTCATTTCACAATCCTTGGACTAATAATGGATAATAATATTGCTTTTTTGCAACGCACAACTATATGAGGCTGGGTAAATGGTGCCAAAATCGGGTTAAAAATAAAAAAAGTCAATCCAGCTGTTTTAGCTGAGTGTTTACTGTCGGCGCAGAAATCATGTTTACCTGAGTTTGAACCTTGTTTATTAAGACACGAAGTGGCATCATGAAAATTCCAATCACGCCATTGTTCTTCTCGTTTGATTTCACGCTATGAAATATGTAATTTAAAATGTTATCACAAGATTTAATGTTTTTTATCCTAGTCGGAACGAAAAAGTTTTAACTAGTTTGCACCAACTGTGCACTTTTATTTCTAAGAAACCCGCCGATGTTTCCCATTTATATTTAAATTGAAAAAAAGTTATTATCCATTTCCAGAGAAACAGTGTTTCAAGAGGTCGTAAAATTGATTAATCTTTCATGTTGTATCTTTTAAGAAACGTATAGTTAAGATACATTACTTTCATATTCGTAAATAAATGTAGTTATTTTAAATGGATTTAAATTGGTTAATTTAACGTGATTTTAAATTGATTTCAATGACTTTAAATCGTCACGTTTACTTACGCATATAGTGTCAAGTAATGAATCGTAACTCGTAACTATACATTTCAATAGGAGTACAACGTGACCAAATAATTAATTCAACGTACGACCTCTAAAATCCAAGAAAAGTTTCAGGAAATGAATAGTAAAATTCTTATTAAAATGTTAAAATTCTAAAATTAATAAAACATATAAAAGCCATTCCTATAAAACATATATTAAAATATAAATGCGATAACTTAACGGGGGTTTTAGTATTAACAGTGAAAATTGATGCACAATGAAAAACTAGTAAAACTCCGGTATTTTTTCCAACTATGATACAAATTACTGAAACTTAAAATAAATTTGAGAAATGCACATTTCATAACGTACAGTCAAACAAGGAAAACAATGACGTGGTTGGAATTTTTCCTTGTGCCTTTCTTAGAGACGGTCCAGTAACATCTCGACCCGCTGCAAATTTCCAAGAAAAACACAACCTTTTGTCCCGCTTTGTTTTGATATAAGATTTAACAAACAAATTGGTAACATATCGTCCTTACGAACATTTGACAAGGGTTGAGGAAGCAACACAGATAGACGGATGTGCTCGAATTGCGCGCTTTATGACCTAGGGCCGTAAAGGGATGCTCGAGTTGCGCGCAGTACCCAAGAGAGCCATAAAACTGGTGCTCGAGTTGCTCGCAACTACCTGCAGCCGTTCCATCAACGAAATGACTAAAGTTTCCAATTCTCTAATAATAAATATTCAAACTGAAAGTAAGTTTCGATATCATGAATTAAATAAAAATACTAAATATTCTATATCATCGTTGAATAGTATAAATACTAAATACAAGACAATTTATTGTTTTTGAAATATGCAATTTAATATTGATTATTGACGTCAATAAAGTATATTATTCAACAAATGTATGGCCTATTATTGTAACCTTTGTACTTTAAGTTTCTCTATGAAACATAATTTAATTAAATTACGAACTAAAATTACTTTTATTTATTACTTACACTTATTCTAAGGACATTTTAGAGGATGTTATACTGTTTTAATGACCTTTGTAGTCAATATAGGCCTATATCAGTCAAATTGAATCAGTTTCATAATATTCAATTACTTTTTTTTGCGTAGTCTATACAGTAGAAATCAAAAACAGTTATATTACTAATATCTTCTTACAACATAGATACAGTAATGCACAATAGAATATTTTTAATGTTTCTCATAGAAATTATTTGTTTTCAAATATCTTCATTGTAAAAAAGATTTAAAAAATCATCGTCTGATCGATATATCTTAACATATATATA
Source organism: Stictocephala bisonia (assembly GCA_035578905.1). Lineage (NCBI taxonomy): Eukaryota > Metazoa > Arthropoda > Insecta > Hemiptera > Membracidae > Stictocephala > Stictocephala bisonia. The sequence goes on along the minus strand of JAQJVL010000147.1, from coordinate 1,648,018 downwards.
TTATATATGTTAATATAATATATATATATAACATATATATATCAATATATCGATATATATCGATATATCGATATAAATCCTCCTTCAAAATAGTACAGTATAATCATTGATTTTACTATATAAAAAAATCAATGGTATAATAAAAAAAAAAAAAAAAAAATTTCAGTACTTGTAAAAAACGGCCAAATATTATTAATGTGTTTGTATTGTATTCCTGAAATAACTAGAAATAATGTACAGTAATACATTTTAATTTATTTAACAACGTTGTCTGTTACAAAGTGAAAAGTTCCTAAAAGAACTTACCGCTTAATACTAAATACTGTATATAAGTTACACCAATAACCAAGGAGGTATAAGTACAGAATAAGCAGATATCTGCTTATTCTGTGGTATAAGTTTGGTGCTATTCGGAATCAGACCAGTGACAATTTAAGGTAATTTAAGTGGATTGTGATGTTCACGCAAATATTTCTTTTGTACTGCTTGTAGTCAAAGTTACATTTATGAGCGGCCAAGACTGAATATCCTACCTGAGGTCGGTATTGCGCGCAACTCGAGCACTGGTTTGTGGCCTCCTTGGGACACCGAGTTAACGCAGGTAGGATTGCCCGCAACTATTTAACGGCCGCTATTAAAACGCACTTTATCCTAATTTTTATCCTAACTTTATCCTAATTTGATATTATTGGATTTTATGTGCCATAAGTAAAGCTGTTCCATTTTGGGATAAACATTAGTTGCGTTGACAACAATGAAAACCAGTGATCATCGTAAAATGACCCGGCTCCACAATATTAATATTTAACTGTCGCCATACCGTACTTTTAAGAGTTGGTTTCCAATTTTTCATTTATTTAGGAAGGGAATACAATTATTTAAAAATATTTGGATAAAATTACAAATGTAACCTTATGTGCTTATTGACTGGTGAATAAAGCTATATCCTTTCTAACGAGGTATAAACATGAATTTTAAACTACAAGTTGACGGTGCGGGCCTGGTGACAGTACAAAATAAACATTGTTGTTATGGCAATAAAACCCAATATAGCACAGGGTTTGCAAACTTTAATGTGAATAGCAATAAAGTTTTAATATTCAGACACCCCTCCGTTCAAGAGCTATTGAGTGGATAGGGATAGCTGGTTGAGAGGAAAGCGGAAGACGGTTACACATATAAAATGTGTGAGGTGCCTACAAATATTATAGTATTGTACACCTGTCAGCGTATGTATCAGGAAGAGATGTTACTATTGGTCAGGTAGAGTGTTCACTCCCAAGCATGTGTTCGTAGAATCGGGACGAGATGTTACTATTGGTCTTCAGGTAGAGTGTTCACTCCCAAGCATATGTCCGTAGAATCGGGACGAGATGTTACCAGGTCGAGATGTTACTATTGGTCAGGTAGAGTGTTCACTCCCAAGCAAGTGTCCGTAGAATCAGTACGAGATGTTACTATTGGTCAGGTAGAGTGTTCACTCCCAAGCATGTGTCCGTAGAATTGGGACGAGATGTTACCGGAACGAGATGTAATCGAGACGAGATGTTACCGGAACGAATGTTATCGGAACGAGATGTTACTATTGGTCAGGTAGAGTGTTCACACCCAAGCATGTGTCCGTAGAATCGGGACGAGACGTTACCAGGTCGAGATGTTACTATTGGTCAGGTAGAGTGTTCACTCCCAAGCATGTGTCCGTAGAATCGGTACGAGATGTTACTATTGGTCAGGTAGAGTGTTCACTCCCAAGCATGTGTCCGTAGAATTGGGACGAGATGTTACCGGAACGAGATGTAATCGGGACGAGATGTTATCGGGACGAATGTTATCGGAACGAGATGTTACTATTGGTCAGGTAGAGTGTTCACACCCAAGCATGTGTCCGTAGAATCGGGACGAGATGTTACAGAGACGAGATGTTATCGGGACGAGATGTTATCGGGACGAGATTTTACCGGGACGAGATGTTACTGGGACGAGATGTTACCGGAAGGAGATTTTACCAGGACGGGATGTTACCGGAACGAGATGTTACTGGGACGAGATGTTACCGGAACGAGATGTTACCGGAACGAGATGTTACTGGGACGAGATGTTACCGGAACGAGATGTTACTGGAACGAGATTTTACCGGGACGAGATGTTACCGGAACTAGATGTTACCGGAACGAGATGTTACTGGGACGAGATGTTACCGGAACGAGATGTTACTGGAACGAGATGTTACGAACGAGATTTTACCAGGACGAGATGTTACTGGGACGAGATGTTACCAGGACGAGATGTTACCGGAACGAGATGTTACTGGGACGAGATGTTACCGGAACGAGATGTTACTGGGACGAGATGTTACCGGAACGAGATGTTACTGGGACGAGATGTTACTGGAACGAGATGTTACTGGAACGAGATTTTACCAGGACGAGATGTTACCGGGACGAGATGTTATCGGAACGAGATGTTACTGGATCGAGATTTTACCGGGACGAGATGTTACTGGGACGAGATGTTACTGGAACGTTACTGGAACGAGATTTTACTAGGACGAGATGTTACCGGGACGAGATGTTATCGGAACGAGATGTTACTGGAACAAGATTTTACCAGAACGAGATGTTACCGGAACGAGATGTTAATGGGACGAGATGTTACCGGGACGAGATGTTACCGGGACGAGATGTTACGACACCCTTAGAGACAACTTCAAACTTGGGTACACATAATTTCTGTGTCGACTTGTCACGTGTAATACATGTGGAAAGTGTAGTGGACCGTCAGCGGTCATTAGGGCAAATGTTTGAAACATTGCTAATAATGACAACCGAAAGTATGACTTAGTTTATGTTTGTGACACGCAGGTCGCTGGAGTACACAGCCAGGCCCTTGGTTTGCTCTCGGGCCCGACTGTTTACATCGACAACACAAACTGCCCTTGACAAACACCTCTCCTCAGAACAAAGAGCACTGGACACCTAATGGCTATCGCTAAACTTGGTCACACACGTAAATCCTTTTTACATTTTAAATGTCCAGCTTCCTACAGAATTTAGCTCAAATTTAATTTGATTATTAAAGTGTAACATTTAATTTTCAACATGTGCTAAATACAAAATAAAAAAAACACTATGCTCTATTTCTCTCTCGCCCTGCGATGTAATATTGTGTATGCTTTTACCTCAGGAATTTTCTATATGCTTTATAATCTTATACAATACAAATCTTGATATTGCCGAAACGATCACTCACAATTATTGACAGTTGAAAGGAATTTCGAGTAAGAATTTGGTTTTTATATTAATATAAAGATATTATGAATGCAGTGGCCGTGCTGAGTGGGGCCGCTGATTGGTTCACAAACACGGTACTCTGCTGTGACCGTGATGGGCCGGGCTACTACTGGTTCACAAACACGGTACTTAGCTGTAGTCGTGGTGAGCTGGCCGCTAGATTGGCTCACAAACACAGAACTCTCCTGTGGCCGTGGTGGGCTGGGCCGCTAGATTGGCTCACAAACATGGTACTCTGCTGTGGCCGTGGTGAGCTGGGCCGCTAGATTGGCTCACAAACACAGTACCTGCTTTAGCCGTGATGGGCCGTGCATTAGATTGGCTCACAAACAAGGTACTCTGCTGTGGCCGTGATGAGCCGGCCGCTAGATTGGCTCACAAACATGTTACTTTGCTGTGGTCGTGGTGGGCTGGGCCGCTATATTGGCTTATAAACACGGTACTCTGCTGTGTTCGTGGTGGACTGGGCCGCTAGAATGGCTCACAAACACGGTACTCAGCTGTGGTCGTGGTGGGCTGGGCCGCTAGATTGGCTCAGATACACGGTAATCAACTGTGGCCGCGGTATGCCGGCCGCTAGATTGGCTCACAAACATGTTACTTTGCTGTGGTCGTGGTGGGCTGGGCCGCTATATTGGCTTAGAAACACGGTACTCTGCTGTGTTCGTGATGGACTGGGCCGCTAGAATGGCTCACAAACACGGCACTCTCCTGTGACAGTGGTGGGCCAGGCCGCTAGATTGGCTCACAAACACGGTACTCAGCTGTGGTCGTGATGGGTAGGGTTGATAGATTGCCTTACAAGCACGGCACTCTGCTGTGTCCGTGGTGGGTCGGATCGCTAGATTGCCTCACAAGTACAGTACTCTGCTGTGGTCGTGGTAGGCTGGGCTGCTAGATCGGCTTACAAACACGGTACTCAGCTGGGGTTGTAGTGGGCCAAGCGCTATATTGGCTCACAAACACAGTACTCAGATGTTGTTGTAGTGGGCCGGGCGCTAGGTTGGCTCACAAACACGGTACTCAGCTGTGGCCGTGGTGGACCGGCCGCTAGATTGGCTCACAAACACGGCACTCTCCTGTGACAGTGGTGGGCCAGGCCGCTAGATTGGCTCACAAACACGGTACTCTCCTGTGAAAGTGGTGAGCCAGGCCGCTAGATTGGCTCACAAACACGGGTACTCTGCTGTGGCCATGGTGGGCCGGGTCGCTAGATTGGCTCACAAACACGGTACTCTCCTGTGACAGTGGTGGGCCAGGCCGCTAGATTGGCTCACAAACACGGTACTCTCCTGTGAAAGTGGTGAGCCAGGCCGCTAGATTGGCTCAAAAACACGGGTACTCTGCTGTGGCCATGGTGGGCCGGGTCGCTAGATTGGCTCACAAACACGGTACTCTCCTGTGACAGTGGTGGGCCAGGCCGCTAGATTGGCTCACAAACACGGGTACTCTGCTGTGGCCGTGGTGGGCCGGGCCGCTAGATTGGCTCACAATGACTGTTTCCTCTTATCAAGGCCGGCCTGCGCTCTTTGACGCCAATTTACACTTTTCCTCCATTACAATACGCGCTGCTGGAAGGATAAACCTAAACCTGTCGATCCCTTACTGTCCTGGAAGCATCAACACCGTTTCAATTATTAATGAGTATCAAAGTGTAGATTATTCCTTATACAAATTTCTTATATATAATATATGGCATTTTATTTTTGAATAAACATGGCCGCTCATCTATTTTTGGGTCGGAGTTCGTGTTCATGTTCGAACATGTTAATCAGATGCGGTACTTGGTTTGGAATTACAGATCTGGTGTTTAGTGGCGAACTTTGATACAGGTGACACACATTTTGCCATCAATACGTGATAACCATAATTAATGTTTTATTTATTTTTTTAGCACAGCATTGAAACCGACACATGGTCAGCTATAATATGCCTGAATCAAACAGCACATAATTGATACATATACCTGAAATGTTTAACTGTACTCTGCCTGAATGACACAGCACACGTTCGACCCATACACAAGAAATGATTGACTGTATTCTGCCTGAATCACACAGCACACAGTTTGATGCATACACCATAAATAGTAGGCCTACCTGTATTTTGCCTGAATCACACAGCACATGGTTTGATGCATTCACCAGAAATAGTTACCTCTACTATGCCTGAATCAAACAGCTTTAGCTTGATGCATGTACCTGAAATGGTTACCTGAAGTATGCTTGAATCAAACAGCACTTAGCTTGATGCATACACCTGAAATGTACCTCAATCAAACAGCACTTAGCTTGATGCATAGACCTGAAATGGTTACCTGTACTATGTCTGGATCACACAGAGCACAGTTTCTTGCATACACTAAAATGGTTACATGTACTATGTCTGAATCACATAGCAGTCATAGCAATAGCATACAGTTTCTTGCATACACTAAAATGGTTACCTGTACTATGTATGAATCACGCAGCACACAGTTTCATGCGTACACTGAAATGGTTACCTGTATATGCCTCATTCGAATGGCACTTCAACCAAAAGTAGCCTGTAGCCCTTGGGCCGTCAGCCATGTTGGTTTTAATCCTATGACAACAATGTTATTTTCGAACCGGACATACGATCTCGCATATCCAAACTAAACAGTTCTTTTAAAACTATTTCTTTCCAAACGTATTGCATTTGATCAAGAGTGAAATTGCGCTTTGGATTTGCTTTGTGAATTCTTAATTAGTTATATAGAAAAAATATACAAAATATTTAGTTTGACATTTTTATTTTCACCTATTTTTCAAAACTAGGCGTATTTATTCAAAATATCACAAGCAAACCCAATGCGCAATATGATAATGTTGAAAATAACACCTCATTCACAACTTTTGTCCAATAAATAACGAAAAAATATGGATTCGAAAATAACATTGTTCTTATGGGATTCAAACCTAGATGGCCGACAGCCTCTGCAGACTCTTTATGTTGGGCAGATATAGTTAATATACAGGGTGTCCCGTAAGTAACCAGCCAAACTTCTGGAGGTCATTCCTTGGGTTAAAACAAACAAAAAATTTCATATGTACAAATCGTCTATCTCGCTCCATTATCCGGCTATCTGTCTGTATGTGTTTTTTACTAAAAACTTAATATCTCAAAAGTTATTTAAGATAAAACCATGAAAATCGGTATGAATTTTGATCTTTACAGTATCCATGTACTATTTAAATTTCATTTTTTTACAACAATCTTTTTCAAAATGGCGGCCATTTTAAATTTTTAAAGCCAAATATCTTAATAACCTTAAATTTTACTTAAAAATTGTAATTTACAAAAAAGTTTAGGAATTTATTTCTATGAATAATTATATAAAAAGTTTGAAGATTGAACAACTATTAACTGAGAAATTACAATTTTTAACAAATATAAATATGCTTGATATTAATGAAATTGAAAACTTTCGTTTTCAAATTTGATAAAAATTGTAATTTCTCAGTTAATAGTTGTTCAGTCTTAAAACTTTTTATATAATAATTTATATAAATAAATTCTTGAACTTTTTTGTAACTTACAAGTTTTTAGTAAAATTTAAGGTTATTAAGATATTTGGCTTTAAAAATTTAAAATGGTCGCCATTTTAAAAATGATTGTTGTAAAAAAATGAAATTTAAATAGTATATGGATACTGTAAAGATCAACATTCATACCGATTTTCATCGTTTTATCTTAAATAACTTTTGAGATATTAAGTTTTTAGTAAAAAACACATACAGACAGATAGCCGGATAATGGAGTGAGATAGACGATTTGTACACATGAAATTTTTTGTTTGTTTTAACCCAAGGAATGACCTCCAGAAGTTTGGCTGGTTACTTACGGGACACCCTGTATATAGACACACACGATCTTGACGAGATCTGGTTGAGTGACAACTTCATTTGTCTGTTACCAAACTGTTGGAATTTACTTTGGTCTAAGAAGTACGTTATGTTCATAACGACAGAAACTAAGGAAAGCAACGTCAATAGAAGTTCATAATGAGACAAATGTTAACATTACTAATTAAATTTTTCTAACAAATGACATCTAGACGAAGGCCATGTTTTTTGTTCTTGGCAGTTTTCTTATGCTCCAAGCGGCCGATAAACATTTAGGTTGGAGATGTGTCAGCGAGAGCCTGAACAGAACAGCGGGGGCGGCAGCCCCTGACATCGTCCAGACCGGCGCCCCGCCCCTCGGGACCTCGACAAATTGCACTAATCAGTTACCAGAACCTATTTATAACACAAGTTCAAACTGGACCAGAATGCATGTCAAAATTGTACAATATGGGTTCATGCCTTACTTTCGTTCAGTAACCATCTGTATCAGTGATCCCCAACCTGAGGTCCGCAGCAAGTCTCAAGTGGTCCACCAGAAATCACTAAATAAGATTTCAGTGTAATTTTCACTATAAATTTATTTCAGTGCAAATTTTTTGAGGGAAAGCTCTAGAGTATAGTAAAATATCTTTTATGGCTGACAAGGGCCTTCGTGCTATAACACAGTAAAACAGTGCGAAAATTTTAGCAGGCAGTTGCTCTCAATGTTTATTATAATGATAATTAAGGTTAGTTTTTTCTTCATCAATATCACTTCTTTTTAGCCAACTATTAAAACAGTACTCGCTAGTGAACCTCAAGATCAAGAAGAAGTCACTGAGGGTTTGACCGTTGTAATATAGGCCTTTTATTTTGTTTGCATAATTTACACCTTTAAGGACCATTTTTCAAGATACACTACTTATTTATTTATTCTGATTTGTGATTAAACTTTGTTAATATTCTAGTTCAATTTAAAGTATAAAATGTATATTTATTTATTAAGTTTTATTTATCTTAAATATCTATTTCTATCCGCCGGTATTTTTATAAAGTGTGTAGTGGTCTTGGGGAGGGGATTAGATGATCGCAGTTCAGTGGTCAAACTAATGTAATAAACAAATCACAACTAGGGGACGCCCCTGCTAGCTTCGCGTGTCTTTCGCTGCGTTCATTACACATCGGCTTTCGGCCTTGGCAGTCACTTTTTACTGCAGATGATAGCAGGTTAACTGTATAACGTAAATTTATTAATTGAATTAAATTTATTTACGGCATCTCACTTACATTACTTGAGTTGTTACCTATTTATTAGTATAAACATCGAATGTAATTATTCAACCTATTTAAAAAGTGTTCATTTCATTTTATTTTGTTTAACAGCTGAAGATTAATTAAATAAATAAAATAACTGCATTATATTACCCTTGAAACCTTCAAGTTCATTAGAGTGGAACCCTTTTCTTTTTTTTATATAGAATCGAATGTAAACATAATCATGCTAATCAAAAATTAGACCCTCTAAAATTAGACCTACAGATTTTTCCAACCCCCCGCCCTCCATACACGTACAATGGTATTGACCCACCCGCCCACCCATACACGTACAGTGGTATTGACCCACCCGCCCACCCATACACGTACAGTGGTATTGACCCACTCGCCCACCCATACACGTACATTGGTATTGACCCACCCACCCACCCATACACGCACAGTGGCATTGACCCACCCACCCGACCATACACGTACAGTGGCATTGACCCACCCACCCGCCCATACACGCACAGTGGCATTGACCCACCCACCCGCCCATACACGTACAGTGGCATTGACACACACACCCATCCATACACGTACAGTTGCATTGACCCACCCACCCACCCATACACGTACAGTGGCATTGTACCAATACCACTGTACGTGTATGGGTGGGCGAGTGGGTAAATACCACCGTACGTGTATGGGAAGGCGAGCGGGTCAATAACACCGTACGTGTATGGGTGCATGGGTGGGTCAATACCACCGTACGTGTATGGGTGGGCGGGTCGGTCAATACCACCGTACGTGTATGGGCGGGCGGGTGGTCAATCAGCGCCTGAACAATCACAATAACCTTAAAGACCAGCGTCTGAGTATACAATAACTTTTACTATTAGTGTCTTAGTACATAATAACCATGAATATCATAGCCTGAACACACACAATAACCTTGACAATTGGTGTTTGGCACACGATAACCTTGACAATTGGTGTCTGGCATACAATAATTCGTCGATCTTTGATTATTACCCTTTAACATTATGAAAGATTTATCCACGGTATGTTCTATTTACCGTGGATTTATCCTCCTTAATATTACGAACACTAATGTTTACATTCCAACAGCTGTTAAAACTATTTTGAAATCAGTATTTACATTTGAACATCTGTTACTTTTCGATCCATTTAAATCTCTCTCCGTGTTATTGTTATGGACGAAACGTACTTTGAGGGTTCCCAATACGCTTCAGAGCGAAAATATTAACGATTTAAGACCTTATTGCACAACTACGAACAGAGACAAATGTTTTGATACCTCAACCACTTAAATTGGTTAATAAATAAGGGAGGTGTTGCGTTGACAAGAACAGCTTCACGTATTATATATAAGGATTTCTTGTAAACTTTGTCCAAATCTTACAAACCAATTCGCAGGTTCCTACCTCTAATGACCAGGCCAACAAATTGAAGTTTCCTTACATCTAAATAGCTTTAGTTTGTAATCTAGTTTGATGGCGTCTTTATACGCAACGGTATGGTAGGCCTACTCTAGTACTCGCTTCAAAGTTGGGAGCTTCCACTAAAACTTCATCAAATTTCCTTTATTTATTGAAGGTAGTTCACTCTAAATGTTGACGTTCTTGCTCAGCCTTATGACCAATCAGCCTGTCACGTAAAAATATATGATATTTGTGAAATTAATATTGATATACTAAGAGTTCTTTTAATATAATTTAAAATAAGATAAAATAATCTTTTCTTTCTAAGGAAGCTTCAGAATATTATTGTGGCCATAACGTGGAACGGCCCATCGGTTTATCTCGCTGTAACATGGAACAGCTTTCGATTTATCTTAGGATATTAAGCTTTGAAAAAAACAAGATCTGAAATATTTTCGGGTAAAAAAGATTTGTTATTGTAAGTAGTGTTTAAATTTGAGTTATAGCTTTGCAAGTCACAATGAAAGAGGGAGCGCCGTACTACTTTGTGTATACAATAACTGCAGCACATTTTTGTTATAATATTGCATCTTAGTAATCCAGGCGTACTGACACTGTTTCCGGCAAGGCACAACGAATCATAGTGAAGCGAGGTCTTGTATATAACATTGACTATGACTATAGAAACAGACTGTCAATGGCAATGCATAAGCTGTAGACGCCCGCTTGTGCTGCTATCTAACGGTGATTGGTTTCAAATAAGCGTTCAAGGTTATTCAGTACCACAGAGTACACAAAACAAAAATCCACAAATGCTAATAAAAAGATAAGTTAGAAGTAACATTTTAGGAAACTTTACGAAATACCAAGCACAATTTAAAATGCATTACCTACCTAATTTATAAGTGATTTATTAAATTGTGGTTCAATTAAATTTGTATTTCATCATTACTGGTACTATTGCTTAATTATAATTCGGCATTTCGAACAAAAAGCGCCGTATTTAATAACAATATAAAGACCAGTCATTGAGTAAACATTTTAAAAATAAAGTTAATTAATTGTCATGATATTATTAATAATAATATAAAAATTAATTACATTCATAATTAATTTAATATTTCAATTATTCCTGTTAATTAGTGTTTATCATTTTAATGGGCATAGGCCTACATGATGAAAACAAATAAAGGTCTAATTGTAAAAGGTATGTAAATCAATATTGCAGAAATAAGAAGAAATAGGAAGTCCTTTGTGTAAATTGCATCTTTTATCGAGTAACATATTATTTATTTATAAAATAAATACTATTGTTACGGTACTGAAATGTGGAAATCTTCTCTTGATACGGGTAACAGAACATAATAGAAATTAGTAAAAATATTTAATTCGATATATAACCACCAATAAGTCATTTAGATTGTGTTAGAGTAGCTACGAAATGGACGGTAATATATTGGAGATAGCGATGGCAAAAATCTTCAACATATCGATACATCGAACAATAGATATATCGCAAACCAAATATCGATCTAACGATAATATCGAAAGAAAATATCGATATATCGAGTAACCGATAAATCGCATTGTAAATACTTTATCTGTATACAATTATACACTAACTCCTATGTCATGATAAAAAATATACTCATGTTTTGCCCTCACTATTCAGACTAGCTTAATGGATGTAAAAATTAAATACATTTATCTAAAAAAAAGCTGTGGTCCGTGGGATTGAATTAAACAATTTAAAAATAAGAATAGTTATACCTTTAATTATTATGTTAATGTAAAAGAATAATGTAATGATTGATATAGAATCGCCAACTGTTCCCCCCACTGGTCTATAATAAACTACATTTTAGTGCTTTAACCTCACGTAAAAATAATAAATTTATTACTTTATTATTTCAATGCATGATTTGTAAGCATTAGAGGGTTTTTTTAATTGTGATGCTTTTGAGGAGAGAAAATAACGTCAATATTTAGTGATATGATGTATCGGACCAACATATCGATATGACCGATACTATCGAAAGAAAATATCGATACTAATATATCGATATATTGAAACATATTTATTGATATTTCCGATATATCGTTGCCATCCCTAATTGAAGGACGTGCGGCCAACAGCCCTGTGACGTCACCGCTTGAACCGGAGAAGCGTCGTAGTTTTATGTATGGGAGGGTCGCTGAAATGAACGAAAGGTTCACAATGAAAGAGGTTGACCACTCACCTCTAGGGATATACTTGTGTTACTCCGAGAGATGGAAGGACGTAGATAGTGGATTATACACACTAAAAAAAATCATTTATTTCGCAAGCATTTCTTTTGATGCGAAAAACAAGTAATTTACGTATGTTTTTAGTATTGAAACCTAAGTAGGACAAGCTTTTCCCTATAAAAATATATTGTGATAAGCATGCAACAACTGTTGGACAATGATGCATGATCAAACAATAACCTGTTTACCCACAGTTACCAGGAAGGAATGATTTTGATAAAAGGGAATGGAATTTTCAATTTTCACTGTTAATTGTGTTATAGTAAAATTGTCGTTATATTTGATAATTTTATGAAGGCAAAAATCAATTAACTTATGATAAAAAATATAGTAAGTGGTTATGTGTAATATATAAATTATCTATAAGTGATATAACTGATTATCTATAAACATAAAGTTCCGATTCATAGAAATTTGACTCCACTTTCTTTGGGCTGTTACTGTACTTGACCTAATCACGCGCAGTAGAACATTGTCATTTCTAGTTTTTCTATAATAACTATATTAAACTGTGTTTAGTTGAAAATTTCCTGTTCTTACTATAACAAAAATTAAATGAACAAAAATATTCGTTGTGGAGTAAACAAGATATTATAAAAAGATTAATCATGTCATTATATAATTAATAGGATTTTTGTTTATTGTATATAAGAAGTTAGAACTATCTGTTGTTCAAAAGATACATTTGTTCGCTGCTTCATACAAGAGGATTGTAATAATTTAAATTCTTATTTTTGTTTTATCATAAATATTAATATTTATTGACCAGTATTTTATACATACTAACCGTAATAATAATACATATTTTCGCTTCGTTTTGTTATGTTTACTTCCGAATCTTACTCCAAAATGTACCCAAATTTAATTCTTTATGGCCTCGTTTTTTTATCTTGCTGTTTTTTCTTCAACGACAGGGTTCTTAAGTACAAGTTCTCTAATCAACTCCATCTCTTCTATAGACAATTTAATTCTCCTCTCCATATCTCTACTCCTCTCTTCTTTGGTTTCGAATATACAAAACAAATACATGTAAAGAAAAAACATGCGAACACTTACGAAACAAAAAATATACCACTTAACGTAGGCTGCGTCTAAAAAGTTGGTAAAAATAAAAATAAAATGTTAACAACTTTAATTAACCGAACTAAAATGTGACAGAAAGAACAGGAATGAAGAAACCAATGATGGCGGAGATTCGCTGCCTTTGACAGTTGCCGCAGTCTGGGAAAGGCTGCCACTGATATAACACAAAATTCCTTGCAATTATTTCTTTAGTTCTGATCTAATTTTGAATCTAATTGTCTTATTCACTCATTATTATTCATCTCTAAGACGCCGATCATAGAGATATGGGCGAATATGAGGAGTGAATGAGTGTGATGAGTGTAGATGAACGAGTGTAGTCATTGTTACTATCTGAGTTCGAATTAGCTCAGAAAGGACTATTTATTAATAGCCCAATAGCCAGGGCAACTATGGGACCTACAACTTTACGTGGAATCCGAACCACGTAGTGTTGGTCTGATTTTCAGCTAACTGACAAGTCTGACACTCAGTTCTCTTCTCTACACAACATCCGAACCTTGACTACCATTCAACACGGACACTCCATATATATTGATACTGATAAACTCAATTATTTATTTATTTTAAGACGCCAATCGTCTAGATATGTGCGAATATACGAGTAGATTTCGAATAATGAGTGTAGATAAGCGAATGTAGTCATTGTTACAATTAATAACTAAATAATAAACACAATTATATTAGTAGATAATTGTTGACAAAGACTACTTCTGTTTTTTCGAATCCGCAACACAGAAGCGCTTCTTACCTGGCTGAGGGGTTGTCATAAATAATTTTCGCTAGAGATGCGAGGAGGCGCTCTTGTGTCGCACCTAAAACTACCTGTCCTCGGCTCTCTACCTGCTTCCTACCTACTATCGAGCTCAGCTCGCGGGGCTTCCTAAATCAAATATCACAACGGCTACTATCATACTGACTGCCCTGGTCTTCGGATGTGGATCGCATCTCGTTTACCACATCAACTCCCGAAGACTAAGATAATGATGTATTTATAGTCATCTTTTTAGAAAAATTATAAACTTGATACTATTTTGTTTTATCTAAAAGGAACACGTAGACACTCTTTTATTGCCCATGACTTGTCCCTTTAACCCATGAGTATTAATTATAAAATATTAACCATAGTTTATGCAAATTCGTAAAATCCAAGCAGTGATTTAAAAAAATTATATTAATTTTATTACCAGGCAAGTTGTTTCAAAGAAAAGGAAGAGTTACAAAAAATTCAATAACTACAAATAGGCTTGTAAATAACGCATAAGCATTTCTTATTTTTAACACTTAATAATATGTATAACATTCTAAAATAATAAATATACATTTAAATTTAAACTAAATAATTTGGGTTATACTTACTAATATTTAAAACAATCTAAAATATAAAAAATAATACTTAAACTAAAACAAAAATAATATTTACACTCAATCTGTAGGATACAATATCCTAAAACAAAACAAAATATGGAAATTCAAACAAAAAATTCTATTTTACTTATTTAATATTTACAAAAATTTAAAATAAAAATAAAAACTTTAAACTAATATATATATATATATATATATATATATATATTATTTACACTCAATCTGTAGGATATAATATCCTAAAACAAAACAAAATATGGAAATTCAAACAAAAAATGCTATTTTACTTAATTAATATTTACAAAAATTTAAAATAAAAATAAAAACTTTAAACTAATATATATATATTATTTACACTCAATCTGTAGGCTACAATATTCTAAAACAAACAAAATATGGAAGTTCAAACGAAACGTGTTATTTTACTTACTTAATATTTACAACAATCAAAAATGTAAAAAACAATACTTAAACTCAAACAAAAAATACCATTTGCACTCAATCTGCGGACTACAATATTCTAAAACAAACAAAATATGGAAATTCAAACGAGACATGTTATTTCACATAATATTGTAATACTTAATACAAACGCCTTTTGATAATTTACGATATCTAAAAACTTTTAAGATTTGAAATATTTGGTTGCCATCTACTTGTTGGTTGGTATGAAAATAATGTATTGGATGTGTCTCAATGATGACTGAATACTGTTTAAATTAATTTTATAAGTACAATATATGTTAAAGGTATTATTTCGTTATATAACAAAACTGAAAATATATACCGCAAACAGATGTTCTCTCAACTTATTACTTAGTTTAGATGCAGCTTTTATACATTATTGACATTTTAACCTGCTTAGCCTTGATTTAATAGAAAGGACTATGAAAAACAGTTACTTAGGAATACGTCAAACGCCAACTAATCCACGAATTTACGTCTTATACAATACACCTTTTCTATGACTTAGAAGCGTGTCAATGAATCGGACTATAACAGCTTATTTTAATATAACTTATATTTCCAATTTTAATACGATACTTTTTTATTTCTAGACATTTTAAGTTATGTAGAAGTTAAGTTATTAAGTTTAAGTTATTGTATGTAAATAATATGTATGCTTATTATAATAAACATTTATATCACCTATACTTATATTACTCTCAAGTTAAACACAATCTCATCATCCCATCAAAAAGCCCTAGTTTTTGAACCCTTATCACACTGGATCCGCGAGGATACGACAGTGGAGCGCCTCACGGTTCGGCGCTGCACTGCCGCAGTTGTGCTATTTCCTGGCTGACAGTTTGATGTTTTTGACAGGCGCTCCACTGTCAGTTACTCGGCCCTGTTTTTTCAAAGGGGTTTGCTCAAACCCTCTATAAAATTGCCTAATTTTGAAGGAACGTGAAAATGTGTTGGGTGGAAAAGTCAATTTCCCGCCAAAAAAATATGTTTGACCCTTCAAAATTCTAATATTTGAATTAGAAAATATTTAGATAATTGAATATATCGAACCTTCATAAAGCGTGTTTGCGCCGGAATTGTGTTCAACCTAACATAACATTAAGCAAACCTAACATAACCTAAAACCAAACTAAACTTAACATAACCTTACGAACCGGCATAACAAGCTTAAAATGGTCAAATGGTAGCAATTGGAAGTAAATATAGTCTGTATAGTATTAATATTAAGGTGCAACTAAAATTAAACTACAGACATTCTTTTTGTGTTTCCTCGCTGAAATTTAATTTATTTAACCTTCTAACATCATTTTACATTCACATTTACTTGTTAAACCTGAAATGATCTGTGTAAACCCATTAGTAAGTCCTGAACAGCAAAAATGAAACAGAGATCGCATCCAATAGTGCGCTAAATATGTGTCGAGTAGTTAGTCTCCAGTTTTCCATGCAGTGGCAGGCAGGGCCAGCAGCTAGTCAGTCAGTCAGTCACTTCCTTACGGATCAAATCCTCAAGGATAAATGTAGTCATTTTCCTACAGATGTATAAAGATGTACATAAGTTGTTATCTATTTCTAACGGCTACTAAAGCGTTCGCTTCAGCCATAAGAAAGCTACCTCTGATTATTTGTTTTCTGTGGTTCCTGTCATCGAAACTATTCGTAGTGTAATATTCCTTGATGATGAACAACACTCTCTAACTTCCCTATAAAAAGCAAACTAAATAACTGGAATGAAGAAAGGCAGATAGAAGAGAGGAATGCCAAACCACTGTAAACTAACTTAAGGGTTGAGCACTAAAGAAGAAGAAGAAAAATAATTAGGACTTCGAAAAGCAATTTCATTCTTGATCAAATGCAATTTATTTGCAAAATCCGTATAAAAATAACTGTTTAGTTCAGATACTTGTGATGGTATTTTCGGTTCGAAAAACATTGTTCTTATGGAACTAAAACCAACATGGCTGACATTAATTGCCTTTGACATAAGTTTGAGGTAAGTCTAATTAATTGAGAAGCAAACTCATAACGCCCCTTGGCGCGCGGTAAGTTGGAGGGGGGGGGTGTCTGCGCTGCCCTCCAACCGCAAGGAGTTAACCAAACGTCAGTCGCGCGCCGAACGTTGATCAATGCAGTACAATGTCGTGTGTTGCTGCTCTTTTGATCGTGAACCGCACGTAACTAGTACCATTTTATAGAATAGTTTGGGTTTGACCTGTGTAACTCTTATATTTGTGTTTTGTTGTGTCTGTGCAATCCATGGAGGGAGTGAGCGGCTTTTTCAAAAAATGAGGCTTCAGGAAAGGTTGTGGATTTTGGTAGTTTTTAACTTTTTCTTCGCCAGTGCTCTTCTTCCTTTACCGCATTTCGAAAGCCACTGCGAGACAAGATGTCCACTTCAGGTAACTCAATTAGTCTCCCCACTTTATATTGTTGTCCATTACATTGTTTTAATTCAGATCATATTTATCTTGTTCTTAATTGAAAGGAGTATTAAAGAAACTAATAACACTTTTGTAGAACGAAAACTCCATTACCGTTTACTATTCTTTTTTGCTTAAGGCTGTTATTATGCAAATTTTTACCTTTTTTACTACTGTAAACCTGGACTATTCCCCCTCTTTTCAAGTCGGACGTAAATATTTGATTATACGAATGGGTTTCGAATTCACGTCTTTCATAATTTTTCTTATCAGTTTTTCACAAAGTATGGCGTCAAAAAATTTAGCTTTCATCGTAATTAAATTAAAAATATGTCTAAATTTTCGTGTTGTATAGCTAATTATACGTGATTGTAATGAACATTGGTCATGCAGTTTTAGCCTAGCCCACTGTAAATATGGATGGGATATTAAGAGTGGGGTACTACATATTATTTGAATGTTATGAATTTTTTAATTTAAAAGGAGTAAATGTACATTGATTCTATTCAAATTAAAAAAAAAAAAAACAATTGATGAAACTATATATTTTAACATGGTAATACATATGCATAAATTTATACAAGATAGTTGTTTTACCATTGAATTTACTTCACACAGAGTAAAATCGGTGTACTATACACTGTGTACAATCAAATCAATGTTTAACTGTGGTTGATTTAAGTTGAACTGCATCTATCTAGGCTATCGAATTGAGATAAGAGTAAATATTGACAGTTAGACTAAATTGCAATTGACTAAAACCAGATTGCTTATCCTAAAAATTATATACGAAGGCTTAGTTGTGCTAGTGACCTTGGTTTGCTTATAGATTACCTGTACCAAACCAACCATGTTCAAAAACTAAGACAATTCCACCGAGTACAAAATAACATCGGCAGGTCTTGCGAGGCCGCGGCACGAGTGTTTAACTCGTTAGATCGCCTTTTCACTATTTGTTAAATAGTGAAGGTATTCACATTTTAAATCATCACAACTTAAAAAAATAATATTTACGTATCACACTTAACTTAAAGGTAAAAATTACGATTCAATTACCAACATCAGTATAGCGTGGTATATTTTTTACTAAGTAGAATTGTCTTAGTTTTTGAACATGGTTAGTACATCTATAGACATTCCAAGGTCACTAGCACAGATACAGGTATCAGTACATAGGCCTACTAACTTTAAGATTAAGCATTCTTATCTTAGTCAATTTTAATTTAGCGTAACTTCCAATAGTTGCGTTTATCTCAATTTAATAGCCTACATAAATGCAGTCTTCAGGACGACACGTCACTTGAATTAATATAGTTTTCTGTGTACATTGCATAATAGGCTTGCATCAATAAGCCAATTTAAACTTAAATTTTGAAATTTAAATGAAATTTAAATTCATGTGATCGACTTATTGGGAGTGTGGCATCGCAGATACAGCATCAATACATATTCTATTCATTGGTTACAGGTAGTCTACCTGTTCCCACCATCGATGTATAATAACAACTCGATTATTTTAATATAAATCGGTGGTTCTCACGATACCGCGCCAGTACACTGTGGACACAGGCAGTCGAAAGTATTTTGTCCTACGAAATATCCCAAAGAGCGTAAATAATTCTTATTCTGTGCTCTGAGTATTTTTCACTGAAGAATAAAAACAAACATTCGAACACAGAAACAATTTTCAATTATACTACGTTACTTTTCCTAAATTACTATATTTAAATATTATTTTCTATTGAATACTATGTTTTCGCCAACTTGGCTATTTGTAAAATAGTACTGGAGCACCCATCTCTAAGCACATTGATGTTGCATGAACGCGAAACAAATCACGTGCTATATACAATATATACTCGTATGGAATTTAAAATATTAATTATTACACAAAATTTACCTCCTTAACTATATTAACCAAGATACAACTGATTTGGTTTACGTTCATTTTTTTAAATATCAACCTAAAAATACATTATTTAAAATTTTTAAATTATCCTCCTGCAGAACGGATGAACCTAGCTAGACAGATAAATTTTGCTATGTGAATTGATTATGCTGAGAAAAATTATGCGTGTATTAGAAAAACTATAAAAAAAGTATCTGACTTTATGATAAAAAGAAAAATTTTTCATTTTTATTAAAATTATCAATCAATAATTTATTGGGCACAATTGACAATATATCTTGCATTTGCCAACATTATACATTGAGGATATAGCTAAATAATTTACAAAGTCATTATTAACTATACAATTGAATACAATTATTCACAAAATAAGAAAACTAAAAATACATAGGCCTATTTACCTTTAAATCAAGAATGTCGAACTATTTTAAATTAAGATTCCGTTCTTACAACTAGACAATTTTCATAATTGACGTCTTATGATCTGGATTTGTTGCGTTGGTACAACTGATCAAACAGCTGTTGTGATTAGTGTAACTAGCTTATAAAAACCGAGTTATCAGTCAAGCTAGTGTTCAGGATTGGTAGTGAACAGCAATTTACTTCTCAATGAAGTTGAATTTTGTTCACGATTCCATGATAATTTAAACAATTTAATTGTCTTGGTCATTGGGGTTTAATAATTGGTGCTCCTTGATGGTCAACTGATTTCAGTTGACCCCATCACAATTCACACTAGGCTGAGACTACGTTAGTTGTTGCCATGTGTCTCATGGAACTGGTTGTATTGTACCTCAACATTGGTGATTTTGGTTGAGCAAATGACAAATGTAATACTGTAATAACAAAATACTGTATAACATAAATCTGATTGTTATAATTTTGTTTTCAATTAATTAGGATTAAACGAACTAGTAAGTTCACATGTTTATATATAAAGCATACATATAATCAAGTAACACGTCAATTTAGGCCTACATTTATTTCAGTCCTAACCTAACCAAACCTAACCTAACAACCCATGGTGGAAGTTCTCACGGCCTAGTATTTAAATACCAGAAGGCACCCATTGATAAGTAAAGCGAAGAAGCTTATTATTTTTTATGTAGGTCTAAACCACGTGACCAATATCAAAGGTACTTTGTTTGTAAGTTTAGTTTAGTTTTAGATTTGTTACTCAATCTTTACCATATGCGGGGACATTCCGAAAAAAACCATCTTAGTATCATGAAAAGAGTGAGAAACCTTAAAGCTATCTATTTGAACATCGGAAATTCGCCTTGGGTCCCGCAACCACATTCGACTGGTTGGCCCCATCAAAGTACGTCGATGGTTGGACCTGGTCGCGCGGTAATTAGTACAATGGAAGAAAATGTGAGCGTTCACACCGGTATGGTCCATCGGTGACAGTTATGTACTCTGCCTAGGCCTGCTTGTATATTCTATTGACGATCAATATCAGCTTTATGGCAAATTTGACATCTGAATATTATCTACAGTTACCTACGTATTTAGTTTTTTGTTTCTTGTGTGTTTTATTATTATTTATTTAATATTATATGCTATATTTTTGTCTATCAGAACATTATTTATGCGTTTTGTCGACCATACTGACTACTTTTATTTGGGTTTATATAATTCTTTCGCGAAGCACGGCTATTCAGCTAAATTGAGAGTATAATGTGTTAATGTAAAGCTCATACTCGTCCCTGTAGCAGTGTTGTGTGGTTGTGCAACCAGACAGCTATGGCATATCACTGGGATATCTCCTCTGTCATCCAAGCTCATTACAATGCTGTTAAGGACCAGGTGGGGGGAATTGCGCTGCCCGTTGCTACTTTGTCAAAAGGAGCAGGACACTACAGTGCAGTACCGTTATTAGAGTCATCAATTACGAAAAGGAGTAGGGCACCACAGTGCAGTACTGCTATTAGAGCCATCAATTACCAAAAGGAGTAGGACACTACAGTGCAGTACCGTTATTAGAGTCATCAATTATCAAAATGAGTAGGTCACTACAGTGCAGAACCGTTATTAGAGTCATCAATTATCAAAAGGAGTAGGACACTACAGTGAAGTACCGTTATTAGAGTCATCAATTATCAAAAGGAGTAGGTCACTACAGTGCAGAACCGTTATTAGAGTCATCAGTTATCAAAAGGAGTAGGACACTACAGTGCAGAACCGTTATTAGAGTCATCAATTATCAAAAGGAGTAGGACAATACAGTGCAGTACCGTATTTGAGTCATCAATTATCAAAAGGAGTAGGTCACTACAGTGCAGAACCGTTATTAGAGTCATCAATTATCAAAAGGAGTATGATACTACAGTGCAGTAACGTCATTAGAGTCATCAATTACTAAAAGGAGTAGGACACTACAGTGAAGTACTGCTATTAGAGTCATCAATTATCAAAAGGAGTAGGACACTATAGTGCAGTACCGTTATTAGAGTCATCAATTATCAAAAGGAGTAGGTCACTACAGTGCAGAACCGTTATTAGAGTCATCAATTATCAAAAGGAGTAGGGCACCACAGTGCAGTACTGTTATTAGAGTCATCAATTATCAAAAGGAGTATGTCACTACAGTGCAGAACCGTTATTAGAGTCATCAATTATCAAAAGGAGTAGGACAATACAGTGAAGAACCGTTATTAGAGTCATCAGTTATCAAAAGGAGTATGACACTACAGTGCAGTAACGTCATTAGAGTCATCAATTGATCATTACCAATCAATTGGTAATTACCAAAAGGAATAGGACACTACAGTGAAGTACCGTTATTAGAGTCATCAATTATCAAAAGGAGTAGGACACCACAGTGCAGTACTGCTATTAGAGTTATCAATTATCAAAAGGAGTAGGACACTACAGTGCAGTACCGTTATTAGAGTCATCAATTATCAAAAGGAGTAGGGCACTACAGTGAAGTACTGCTATTAGAGTTATCAATTATCAAAAGGAGTAGGGCACCACAGTGCAGTACTGTTATTAGAGTCATCAATTATCAAAAGGAGTATGTCACTACAGTGCAGAACCGTTATTAGAGTCATCAATTATCAAAAGGAGTAGGACAATACAGTGAAGAACCGTTATTAGAGTCATCAGTTATCAAAAGGAGTATGACACTACAGTGCAGTAACGTCATTAGAGTCATCAATTGATCATTACCAATCAATTGGTAATTACCAAAAGGAGTAGGACACTACAGTGAAGTACCGTTATTAGAGTCATCAATTATCAAAAGGAGTAGGACACCACAGTGCAGTACCGTTATTAGAGTCATCAATTATCAAAAGGAGTAGGACACTACAGTGCAGTACCGTTATTAGAGTCATCAATTATCAAAAGGAGTAGGACACTACAGTGAAGTACTGCTATTAGAGTTATCAATTATCAAAAGGAGTAGGACACTACAGTGAAGTACTGCTATTAGAGTTATCAATTATCAAAAGGAGTAGGACACTACAGTGCAGTACCGTTATTAGAGTCATCAATTATCAAAAGGAGTAGGGCACTACAGTGCAGTACCGTTATTAGAGTCATCAATTATCAAAAGGAGTAGGGCACCACAGTGCAGTACTGCTATTAGAGTCATCAATTACCAAAAGGAGTAGGGCACTACAGTGCAGTACCGTTATTAGAGCCATCAATTATCAAAAGGAGTAGGACACTACAGTGGAGTACTGCTATTAGAGTCATCAATTACCAAAAGGAGTAGGACACTACAGTGGAGTACTGATATTAGAGCCATCAATTACCAAAAGGAGTAGGGCACTACAGTGCAGTACCGTTATTAGAGCCATC
Source organism: Stictocephala bisonia (assembly GCA_035578905.1). NCBI lineage: Eukaryota > Metazoa > Arthropoda > Insecta > Hemiptera > Membracidae > Stictocephala > Stictocephala bisonia. Next base: position 1,624,828 of record JAQJVL010000147.1, on the reverse strand, counting down.
AATTATCAAAAGGAGTAGGACACTACAGTGGAGTACTGCTATTAGAGTCATCAATTACCAAAAGGAGTAGGGCACTACAGTGCAGTACCGTTATTAGAGCCATCAATTACCAAAAGGAGTAGGGCACTACAGTGCAGTACCGTTATTAGAGTCATCAATTACCAAAAGGAGTAGGGCACTGCAGTGCAGTATCGTTATTAGAGCCATCAATTACCAAAAGGAGTAGGACACTACAGTGGAGTACTGCTATTAGAGTCATCAATTACCAAAAGGAGTAGGACACTACAGTGGAGTACTGATATTAGAGTCATCAATTACCAAAAGGAGTAGGGCACTACAGTGCAGTACCGTTATTAGAGCCATCAATTACCAAAAGGAGTAGGACACTACAGTGGAGTACTGCTATTAGAGTCATCAATTACCAAAAGGAGTAGGACACTACAGTGGAGTACTGCTATTAGAGTCATCAATTACCAAAAGGAGTAGGGCACTACAGTGCAGTACCGTTATTAGAGCCATCAATTACCAAAAGGAGTAGGGCACTACAGTGCAGTACTGCTATTAGAGTCATCAATTACCAAAAGGAGTAGGGCACTACAGTGCAGTACCGTTATTAGAGTCATCAATTATCAAAAGGAGTATGACACTACAGTGAAGTACTGCTATTAGAACCATCAATTACCAAAAGGAGTAGGACACTACAGCGAAGTACTGCTATTAGAGTCATCAGTTATCAAAAGGAGTAGGACACTACAGTGAAGTACTGCTATTAGAGTCATAAGTTATCAAAAGGAGTAGGACACTACAGTGAAGTACTGCTATTAGAGTTATCAATTATCAAAAGGAGTAGGACACTACAGTGGAGTACTGCTATTAGAGCCATCAATTACCAAAAGGAGTAGGACACTACAGTGAAGTACTGCTATTAGAGTCACCAAGATCACAAGTAGTGTTAATCGTATCGTATTTGTTTATCATTTTTACATAATTATTCATAAATAGATAAAGTGTTTTTATTTTTCCTTTAGTAGGCCTATTTACGAACGATTGCTATAAAATAAGCATTTATCTTAAATTGTATTAAGTTGTAACTTTTATTTTTCTTCGCATTGTTAATTTTTCCGAAATAATTGTTTCCGTTAATCGGTAAATCTTATTAATAAATACGTCAAGTAATAATAACCGGTTAAGTTCCTTAATTTAAACAAATTATCAATAGTCACTAAATTATGTATAGTAGTGAAAGTTGATAATAAGACACTTGATACTAAAAACTAGAACCAATCGTTCGTTAAAGTCTTCATTATCGAAAAATTTGTTTGAGTATTTTAAAGATTGAAAAAGATTAATTAGTTACAATTTTTTATTTTCTGGTGTTTGAATCCGTGACATCCCTGCACTGACGTCAGTAGCTTAGCCATAACTGGACATAACCACTAGTCTAGATAGAGGGTCAACAGCTTAAAAGAGTAACTTAAAAACTCAAAAACGTTGAAACCCCACAAAGTGAGGCACTGTCAGTATTAAAAATCTTCTCTAGTTATACTGTAAATTCCTAATTTAATGTTTCTATCTTATAGTGATATTTTAAATTAACTCAAGAATCCTTACAATTCGCAAAAATAAAAAAAATCCTGTAAATGTGATGATATCACTATTTATTGGGCCATTAATAAATAGTCCTTTCTGAGCTAAGGCGAACTTAGATAGTAACAATGACTACACTCGTTCATCTTCACTCATCACACTCATTCACCCCTCACATTTGCCCATATCTCTACGATCAGCGTCTTAGAAATGAATAACCGTACATCACAATACATGTGAAGGGAACTGCACATCACAAGGAGGTGAACGCACACTGGTCATCACAATATACGTGTTAAACTCAGTGAGTACAGAATATAAATAGAGAGGCCTTATGTTACCGCGTTTGAACTAGGGTCTCCGACCAATATGGCAGCGTGTGATCTGTGTTGCGGGTAGTGGGGAGCGTTCCGTGCAGGGCAACGGCAACGCGGCGGAGAACAGACTGTTCTCACGGGGCTCGTTTCGTAGCTCCTCTTTACGTCTTTTAGGGAATTTTTAATGCGTTTCTGGAGGTATAGAACTTTCTAATCTTTTTTGTTTAGTCCTAAATATCTTAGTATTGTAAATATAGTCTTGTATATAGTGTATTATAATTTCATAATTTATAATTTCAAATTCCTTGGCGCCCTGCGTATGGCTGTAGTACATGGAACAGTGGCGAGGGGTATCTTTCACCTTACTTCTAGACTCACAAAACTTATAAATTTAATGACTGCGCACTTTACCCGACTTTAGAATGTGTGTTGGAAACATTATTTTTCCTAACGACGGGTCTACACACTGAGAAAGAAGTAGAAATTACTCACAAAATTTATCGGATAAAATCGGTTTGCCATACTTATTTTTCTATTAGGCTAAAGCACTATGAAAAAATGTAAATGAGGAATTAAACAAATCTAAATTAACACAATTTTAAATTAAAACTATTTTGTTTTCAGGCCAGTAAGTTAATATGTTAACTCTTTATAAACGTATGGTCCTTTAAATAAAAGTTTTACTTCTAAATTACCTATAAATTCCTCATTTTATGACATATGGTGTATTTAGACATTTTTATTTTCCTCTTGTTTTACCAATGATATCGAGGGAATCAATGGTGTAATTAATTTAACGATTTTTTTAAGTAGCTGTACACTTATGAGATAGCTGAGATGTTTTCTTATTGGTAAATTAAAGACTAAAACATACAATTATGTAATGTTACTTTTAGAAAATATACTCTAAATAGAATTTTTATCTCATGACAGAGGTTAGAAATATAAATGTGGTATGTATTATATACATTGTGGAGCAAATGTCTAATGTTTAATAATAGGCCTAGTGCAGTGATTAATTGATTAAACTACAATTACATTAAATTAGTTTGATTGTTTATTAATTTATACAATAATTATAATGTCACGTAATTGTTGAAAAATGAATTTAACAACAACAAAAACGATACACCAAATTGTACAATATTGTTTGTAGTTTGAATACACTTCTGAAACATTTGAGGCAGCAGGTGAACATCTAAGACTCCTCTTTAACAATTAAAACTAGCATTTGAAAAAATTAGATAAAAAAATTCATAAATGTGAAACTAACTATTATTATAACTAAATGATCCCTGTTACACCATTACGTGCTCACTAAGACCTGCGGCACGGCGGGGGCTGTTAATACCTTGACGACCGTCCTGGTGGGTCAACCTGCACTCTTATATTATTATAACTAAATGATCCCTGTTACACCATTACGTGCTCACTAAGACCTGGGGCTGTTAATACCTTGACGACCGTCCTGGTGGGTCAACCTGCACTCTTATATTTTTTTAAAAACATTTTTTATGTTAAATTAAATGTTCTGCTACAACTTTTCCACTGGTCAAACTTCTCTGATCAAACGATAAAAAAAGTTAGCAGCCTACTAACTTTTTCTTCTCAAAATGAAGAACTGCCTAATTCTTGTAGTGTTTACTTATTGTTTATAAGTGACGTATAAGACCTATTTAAGTGGTACAACTTTTCCACTGGTCAAACTTCTCTGATCAAACGATAAAAAAAGTTAGCAGCCTACTAACTTTTTCTTCTCAAAATGAAGAACTGCCTAATTCTTGTAGTGTTTACTTATTGTTTATAAGTGACGTATAAGACCTATTTAAGTGGCGTTTCACTTGAAAGTGTCCAGATGAGTTTGTACTGTTAACGTGTAATGTTTTAGCTCCACAATAAGTGTATTTAAAATGTTGGTGTTTTTGCCGAGAGTGTCGGTACTGTTTTCCGCCCAAGTCGCGGACCAAGATGGCGAATCTTGCCACACTTTAAAGATACGTTTTTACTGGAGCGTCTGATGCGATCATCGCTGAGGGATGATCGCGGTGGGTGAACTGCTTGTGTGGTTTGTTATGGAGCCATTTTGACTGAAGCGTCTGCGACTGGAGCCGCTAGCGTCGATTGTTGGCGACTGGTTCGAGAGTCGCAGACGCTGAGCGATTATTGTGGCGTGTGCATGTTGTTTGAGCTGTTTGTTATTATTGTGGCGTGTGCATGTTGTTTGAGCTGTTTGTTATTATTGTGGCGTGTGCATGTTGTTTGAGCTGTTTGTTATTATTGTGGCGTGTGCATGTTGTTTGAGCTGTTTGTTATTATTGTGGCATGTGCATGTTGTTTGAGCTGTTTGTTATTATTGTGGCGTGTGCATGTTGTTTGAGCTGTTTGTTATTATTGTGACGTGTGCATGTTGTTTGAGCTGTTTGTTATTGTTGGATATGGAATAGAGTTTGAAGATGACTTCTTCATGTCTTCTTTTATCAATCTTAACACAAAATCAAACGGAAGAACTGTGAAAACTTAAACTCATCTCCTATTAAATGTTTGTTTGAAGTTCTTCTTGTCTTCTTTTAAATATTGCATGTTTTTCTAGCCTTGGAGCACTTAACAATTGTAACGTTTCTTCGTCGTCGATTTCTTCTGCTAGCAGATATTTTAACAGTTATTGATTTCTGTTACCCATCGCTGCAACAAAACCACTTGTTCACCAGACAACGGAAAATAACACACTAACAATCGCTTCTATAAACGCAATCCGCTGGCGATCATCGTTAAGCGATTATCGGTTAGCGATGATCGGTCAGTGCTGATCGCTTCACACGCTCCAGTAAACACGTACCATGTATAGGTGTTTAGCCTATGTACTCAATGGTTGAACTGTACATCACAGTGCAGGTGTATGTATTAGTGTACATGACAATATAGGTGAAGGTATAGCTGTACATCACAATACAGGTGTATCTAATCAACGTTCTGAGCAAGTTAGGTCTGTCTGCTTTCAGAGAATGTAAATAAGATTCCGTAGGGAATGTACGCAGTCATGTAAACAAGTATTCGGCCACGAGTCGGGTCGTCTGTGGTGTGACAACCAGAATCACTGGCGGATTTGGATGCAGCTGGTGTCCTTGGCGCAATTGGACCAAGTGGCGATGACGTCACTGGCCGCAGGACTGCTGCCTCTTGGTGTGGAGGATTGCTGCCGCAACGAGCCTGAGCACGCGATTAATTTGCTAAAACGAGACATAATTGTTTTTGCGACCGCGCGGCAATCTTAAACCTACGGGTTTGCGATTATTGTATTTATTTTGCAAAATTTTACGTTGAGGAGCGTTTAATACCAGGGTTTAGAAAATGAACTTCTCAACTACAGTAGTTTAAAATCATAGTTGTTGAATATTTTTGAGCATATTTAAAATTCATATGACCAAAGCACAATATTGCTGTCAGATGTTATATGACGACTGACGAGCATCAAGTATAATATGCATTGTGTAGCTAGCTCATTGCTGTAATTAGCTAGGTACTTAGAGAACAGTGAAAGGGTCTATAGCCTTTGTTTGTTAAGATGTCATGGATCCGCGACTAGTTATAAGATGAGCGTTCCTCATATTGGTCTGGTGCTCATGGGAACAGACCTTCCCTACGTGGTTTGGATTCCACTAATTTTATAAGTTCACACTACCTTGCCTACCTATTCACATTTCTGGTATTACAGTAAGTGAATCAGTTTGAAACAAGACTACATTCACAATCGCATTATACTAGTGTACAATAGGCCTGCTGACCGCAATATTATTCTTAAATACGCGTGAGTTTCAGAGTATAAATCACAATTTTAAATGTCGTTACAATATCGAGGGTTGACAAAAAAGTGAAGAATGTGTTTATATAAAATAGTCGTCACTGAATTTACTATTTTCACACGATCCGACAGCATGTCTGTAGGAAGGCGGAAAGCAATCAGCTTCATTTGTGCTCACAGCGATGGAACCACATTCATCTAAGCGTCGTAATGTCTGTCTGCCGAGTCTAACGGGTTTAAATGTAGGAAGAAGAATGCTTTAGTGCACACAAATATTAAAAAAGGTTTTGATTTACATGTATTGGTATCAACTATAAAATGTACAACAATTAATTAGATTTATTAGATAATAATTTTTGCTGTTAAATAGTACTGTACTTTTATTTTGGATTATTTCTGTTAAAAGCAAAGTGACAGAAAATATATGCATTGAAGCCAAATGATAACAACATATACTTGAAAGCTTTCAAATCACTGATCAGTTATAATAATAATAATAATCAGAAGCCTTATTTATAAAAAATAGGTTTAGAATATGTGTAAATAAAATATAAAACAATAATATAAATATTAAAATATTAATGGTAAGTTTTGACGGTCCTAAATTCCGTTTTCTGATATCGTGGGTTGTTATCGGGACTATTTTCATGGACCAGGAACTCGTTGAATAACAAAATAAAAGTGCAGCAGTTTTCCAGACTATTTCATGACTTGAAATTAAGAAAAAGTTAAAGATAATAACAATAATTTAATATTTTCTTTAAAAATAGAATATTAACATATTGTAGGGATATATAGGCCTATTTACTACTAATTTAATGTAATCATATTTATTTGTCAAATAAGTTAAAAGAAAGATTGTAGCCTACAGTAAATGTGATAACTGTAAATGAGTTTATATATGTATTAATTTTTTATTGTCACCAATGATAAAAGTATGCAAAAAACACACCTCACGTATTATGGGCGAGCCAGTTCACGGGACCATTGGGAATTCCCAGCGTTTATTAGTTATGTTTAGTCCATAGGCAAAGCCTTGATAGGAAAAGGAAGTCGAATAGGAATGTGTGATTAGAAAAACCAAAAGGAGTCCACTGCATCCACCCAGTCACCCTGTCAACACAACTTCCTGACATAGTATTCACAAGCATGGTGCTTTTTTATTTTGAATTGTAGCTGTCATAGCTCGGAGATCACAACTACCCAGGGGATACGTACGTACACATTTAAAGATTTGTTGTGGACGCGAACCCCTTCCTATACAGTATATTATCATTGTATACTGTGACGTATATTATCAATGTATACTGTAATACAGTGTTATCTTATTATTATCTAAAATAAGCCACGTCCAAATGAACTTTTTTTGGCATCAGGGATTTTAAATTTTTACTGTAGTTAGGGGTTTTCGACCACGAGAAATCGATTGGCATCGGTCTCAACCCTGGGAAAATTCTTATTTCTGCCCCATAAGCTCCTAGACTTCCCGTGTATCACGACGAGGCTGCTGCGCAGTAGACTGTGACGTTGACGTCACATGGACGAAATCAGCTGATTTGTTTAATCTATTAAATACTGCTAACTAAATCTATCAATTGCATAGAAGCATTCAGCTAAGTAGTAAGCAAGTTATGTACAACTTATCAGCTGGCATCATGGGAAGAAAAACTGAATTTTTGTGTTCATTTTTGCCATTCAGCACATGTGACGTCATGGGAGATGCGCGAGGTACCTACCGTCTTCTTTTCTAGATATCGTAGTTTTCGTTTATGTTGCTATAGATTTTTAGCAGTATAATGTTATTTATTTTGGATTTTGTAGAATAAGGTTAACAACAACCCAAAATTATGTAATGTTAAACTAATACACCCGAGTAGGGTATCAAATTAAAGGTATTAGTCTCTTACTAATATTCCATCAGACTTTAGAAAAGACTGTGTTTATGAGCTCCACTGACCCAAAAACCAAAATTCATTGTCATCCTGGTTAGGCCGTAGGCCGATCGTTCTCGCGGGGCGACATGCCGATATCCACAAATGGGACTGTAGCAGAGTGCCTCGGTGAGGCCACAGACCGAACTATCCCTCGCGAGGCCGTAGGCCGAGTTCCACAAAGGGGCCTGTAGCAGAGCGTTTTGGCGAAGCCGTAGGTCGAGCTCTCCCACGAGGCCGCAGGCCCTACCAATGAATACACGTCTAGATGTGTATTCATTGGTTCTACAAAGAGGCTAAAGGTTAACGCGGAAGACCTCCCTGAACCGAAACCTTACAAGGTAGAACAACAATGAACGGTTCTCAGGATCCTCTGAGAGATATGGGTGCTACCTCTTCAGTTTGCAAAATTCAACTGAGCGAAGCTCGGTCTCCCGGTACTTGTCAAATTAAATGACTAATTCGGTTTGACTGTTTAAATTTTTTTTCTCAGTAAATATTTATTATTATAAAGTAGTTCTTTTTTATTATTTTGATTTTTTTTAGAAGTAATAATAATTAATTTAAGTGGCTCAAGAAAATAGTAATCTTACGTCATTTTATTATCAAGACAGAAATTACTTTGAAATAATACTATTCCAATTAGCGTTTCATTGAACTAAACAATTTTTACTTATTAATATTTTTTGAAGAACGTTTTACATTATTTTGATTTTATAGAAATAATAATTATTTTATGTTTTAATAATTGTTATCCTAGTTGCAACCAAAGAACTACCAGGATTTTTACTTGTGTAGACAGTTAATTTAATAGTGTAGACAATTAATTATTTTCATATCAACCATTTATGATTTGGAAACGTGAGTATTGCCTTGCTCGATGACACGGCTGTAGTTAAGTTGTCGCAACTCAGGTGAAGTGCTAGTGTCTATGTCCTCTATAACGTACAGAGTGGTGTAACTCGACCATCCAAATTGGAATCCAACTCGTAATTGTCGCAACTAGAACACGTCCATTAGAAATATGACTCATATATTTAAATTGGTTAGCTGAAGTAAATGGATACGCAAACAAAGCATATATGCGTTTACCATTATGAATGCTGCCTCTCTGGAATTTGCGCTTGCTTACTGAATGTATGCATAAATAGACCATTGATTACATACATATCATAAATATGGTATTCGTACATAGGGAAACTTGCTGACTGCTAAGGGGCGTAACTACTGAACTCTTGGTTATTCCGCTACCCAGTATCGTATAATGCTCACCTGGTTGATTAACACATTTAACGAATTTACTAACTACAATCTTTATTTTCATTTCGCGAAAAACGTATTGCTTGACACCCTTTTTTAGTAGCTTTTATAGTACGTGATAGTAGATTGTTTTCTATGGCTATAGACAACATTTATAGTAATTGTACATAATTCTTGTTGCAAAAAAAACGAATCAAGGCTTTCAGATTTTAATTATAATTATTTTAATTTAATAATTTAATTCACTTTTTAATTAAAGTCTTATACTGTAATAGGCTTGGTCGTCCAAGTGGTGTCTACGGACAGGAAGTTTGCCCGATGGAGCGTCGCCTGGAAGGCATTCCGTGTTTGTTGACCGGTGGATGAGCTCGGCCCCCACCTGTCGTTGGGAGGGAAGTGATTTTTCCCGCTAATTATCGTCAACCCTTCTTCCCTCTGTCATTAGCGCACAGGTGTGAGTCATGCGGCGGCTAGTCGTAAAGGCAGTTTGGTTGTTTTGACCACCTTGGATGGAAGAATTGTGTCCGTTTATGACGCGTGGGATGGAGACCCTACACCTTCAATGTAGGGTGGGTGAACTCGCCAGTACCGGTCTGAAAAACCAATTATAGCAACCAAAATAAGCTAAAAAGTTCACGTCTTGTTTAAACAAATGTAATACTGAATCAGCATTATTGGCGTGAACTATGCATATTGCCAATCCATACAACAAATTTTGTCACCGAAAATATTTCAAGATATGATTATTGTTTTATTTACCAAGACAATACTTTCAAATCTATTAATACTAGAGTACCACACGAGGCTTGTCCTTGACTCGGCGCACCACCAGTTGTATCTAAGAACGGGCGGCACAAACCAAACCCTATTAATACTAGAGTACCACACGAGGTTTGTCCTTGACTCGGCGCACCACCAGTTGTATCTAAGAACGGGCGGCACAAACCAAACCCTATTAGAGGTTACGTTAACTGTGAAATATAAAATTAAATTTCTAAAAAAAGATAAGAATTTTGGAAATTTAATAGTATCTAAAATTAATGTTTAAAGATTTTAAAATTAATTTCAATACTACTTACCTTTTGAATTGTAGGTCTTTACAACCGATTGTTATACTATAGTTTATTAATTGCATTCGGTTCTGCTGGAGTAATGTTACCAGTAACGAAAATTAAAAATGTCCCTACATATAAGAAAATATTTTCCTTTTTTTATTCATGGTTTAAAAAATCTGCATTCAATCAGAAATGTCCTCGGGTACCACCGGTTGAGAAACACTATAAGAAGCAAAGTCAAAACACACATTCAAGACATTGCTGTGATGCGCTAAACAAAGTTTTATAATAATGCGTTATCAAGGGAATGTTTAAATCGTTCGTGATTTTATTCTACCCAATCGGCCACTCTCCAGTTTTTATCCGATCGCTGCTCGTAACACAGCCTATCTCAACACAGTATGTTTATAGTTCAGTGACGTACCTGGTTGGGGGGGGGGCTCGTAAGTTTTCTTGTACTCAAACAATGAGGAGCAACAATTGTTACATACAAATGAAGATAATTTTGGTTTGAGTGATATGTTATCCCCAGGTCTCCCCCTCCCCACAACACTAACATCGGGTACGCCATTGGTATGAATGAAACCCTATCGTAATATAGGCTATAGTAAATATCAGTGGATTTCTTTAAATAGTTTTTTTGTATTAATATTAAATTAAAATTAAATTAGTTAAAATCCAGGTATATAGCTCTTATCTACTAATAGTCACTGCATGTGGTACCAAGTTAATATATGTTTTTTTGTTTCAGAACCAAACGGAAGACGCCCACGGTGACGTAGGCTGTGGACCAGAGTGTAAAATTAAACAGGTAATTTTTTTATTAACTGCCTGTGTTTAAGTACACACTAATAGGTAGTTTAAATCAATAAGTTGCTTTTATTTGATCAACTTTAGTTACTATCAGATATTTTAAGTTCAGATTTTCCATACAAACACGTGTAGTGCTAAAATCAGTTTATTTAACATTATGTTCAACTCAATGCTAATTATTTGAATTTTGTTTTCTTCTACTTTAACATTTTCTACATACATTGTTTCTCGAAATGACAGCTAACTCTGACCTGTGATCCAGAACGTACCCTAACCCCATTTTCAGTAGCCATAAAAATATTGGAATGTTGTAAAATAAAAAGTAGTTTAACGCGTTCATAAATTATTAAGAGGGCTCTAAACCCCCGCGCTGAGAAGCGTAAAAACTGCTTTGCGCGGTCCAAGATACTGCCCTTATTTACTGTCGTAAAATTATAAATGAAATATCTATTTAAAGATAAAGACATTTTTGACTCAAATCGCTTTTTAGAATTTTCGAATTCTCCTTCATTTTGATTTTATAGGTTATTGAAGTTACCCAATATTCAAACTAGTGCCAAAATAAAACTAGAGCTGTTATCGAAATTTTAAAAAGCGATTTTAGTCAGAAATGTATCTGGTTTCAATTTAGTTTTCGTTTCAGATCTATATCTGTAAAGCTGTAGCCGCAATGTAGGACCGCGCAAATGCCTGCATGGTAATTTATTGCCAAAAAATGCGGTGATTCGTGAGATCCAAGTGGCGAAACCTCGAACTTCTTAGTCGCGGATGGATTTTACTACTTCATTCATAAAAACCTTTCTTCATTTAATTTAACATCGATGGATGCAATGTAGGCCTACGACGACTGATATCAGTATTATTTTACAGCCTGATTACTTAGAGTTAGTCTATTTACTTTTGTATGGCTTATTTCGTTTAAATTAAAATGTGCGTTCCCATGTGATTCCTGATATAATCTAACTACAAAGTAAAGCATAACATTTTTATTCGTAATGACAGTGCAGAATATTTATTATGCCATGAAAAATACTGTAATAATCATCTATATACAACATTTTTATGAAATAAATCATTTAAACTACATTAACGAATGCGTACAGTTAAAATATTAATTCAATAATTCCGGCTTGACCAAAGCAATAAGTAATTCTATAATAAGTCACTGTCACTATTGGCCTTTGTTTTATTTTAAAAATATAAATACAGCAATGTTAAGTCGTAACTATTAATTTATTATACAGTAATTCATTAATGTTGTGGTAGAAAAAATGCTAGGTTATTTATTTGTAATTTTATAAGAAGGTAACTTTGAAGCAAATATTTTACCTAAACGGTAACAAGGACAGAAAAATATGACAGCCGGGGGACGGGGCGGGGCGGAGTGGCAATCCTTTTGTGAACTTGAAGTCATGGGGCGAGGTAGTGTTTGGGAACCTCGTACCACTCCCGATGTATTCCGTTGAACAGCCAATGAGAAGACTTAGGATGGTAAAACTTGACATAAGTGATATTTAAACATTGTGCAATGCGAAGAGAATTAATAAAATACTAATTTAAAAAAGTTTTCTTAATTGACCCAAATTGACCGCATGTTTTACCTAAAATAATTATAGGTCCTACCTAAGTTGACCACAGGCTCTACTCAAGGTAATCATGAGTGGCTTCCCAAGTCACAAAGGATCCTACCCAAAGTAATCACAGGCACTGTCTAAGTTGACCACGAGTACTACCCAAGGTAATGAGGTGTGACTACCCAAGTTGATCATGGGTGTTACCTAAGTAAATCACAGATGCTATCGAAGTTGACCATGGAAGCTACCCAAGGTAATGACAGATATTATCCAAAATGATCACTGGTGATACACAAAGTAATTACAGTTATTACCCAAGTTAATCAAGGGTGCTGCCCAAGGTTAATCAAATCAAATCATTTTATTAAGCCAAATAGACAATAAATTGCATTAGCCAGGTCATTAATTTACAGTCAAGTTATACAATATTTTAACCTAGATTTAAGTTAAAGAAAGTTTACAGAGTTGTATTAGTCAAAAACTCCTGGACGCTGTAGCAAGAGAGCTGTACCAGTAAATTTTTGAGCTTATTTCTGAATATGGTTTGACTCCAACTTTAGTGTAAGAGGAAGACTATTGTACAGTTTGACAGATAGTAACCAAGTTGACGACGGGTTATACTGAAGGTAATCACAGATTCTATCCAAGTTGACAATGGGAGCTACCCAAATCACATATAATAAGCAAAATGATCAATGGTAGTGCTATCCAAGGTAATCAGATATATTGCCATAGAGGACCAAGAGTACTACCCATGTTGATCATGGGAGCTACCCAAGTCAATCACAGGTACTACTCAAAATGATTACTGGTATTACGGGTGCCTTCCTAAATTGACCACGAGTGCTACCCAAAATAATCACAGGTACTATCTAAGTTGACCACGGGTGTTACCCAAGGTAATCATGGGTGGCTACTCAAGCTGGCCACGGGTCCTACCAAAGATAATCACAGGTAGTACTCACGTTGACCACCGGGGCTACCCAAGGCAATCAGGTAAGGCTACTCACGTTGATCACAGGGCTTAACCAAGGTAATCACAGGCACTGGCACTACTGGCACTGTATATTATAATACTCTGGCAAATGTAATTATTTATTATCAATAAATTGTTCAAGCATTTTTATATTTACTAGGAATAACATTAATCTATTTATAAATATGTTTTAACATCAGCTTTAATCCATGCAATATAATCATTTCTTATAAACGACAAATACATTCATAGGTAACGAAGTGTTTAGCGCTTATGAACAACTGTGGTGCCACAATGGATGAGTCCAAACTGCTCAGACAGGTAAGGACAAACTACTGTACTCATATAAAAAACTGAGACCAAAGTATTGTGTGAATTGCTGAGGTCAAACTCGTAGACTACGTGAGCCTAAACTACCCCTAACATACATGTTTATGAGGCCAAACTACTGTCAGGTAGGTGAGCCCAATCTGCTTTGAACGTCTAAAATTATATGTTCGAAATTGATATATGCTCGCAGCAGTTTGTCTGTTGGTTTCTCTGTTTTGATTGTTGGTTATTTTTAACAGTCGTGTTTAAAAAAAAAGGTTATATTTAGTAATTTATATAGGCCTAATTGAATAATATTAAATTAATCACTCCTAAAAATACTGTGAAATATTTATCAGTAAAACTAAGATTTTTTAAAAGTAATTGTGTAAGAACTGTTGTCGAAATAAAATAATTGCTTTTCTCATGGCAATGGGAAAATTGAGCAAGATTATAATATATTATTTTAATTATAATTGATATCATTCATACGGTTCGCTTCGGTTTTCGTCTCTGTCCGCGAAAATATTTATTGTAACAAAATGTTTGCTTTTTGAAACCAAACTGTCCACGTAGTGTTATTTTCATGTATTGTAGTAATTTCATTCAGCATACTTCAGAAGCAAATAAAAAAGTGGCTACATTTCAATTATTTTTTAATGTTTGGAAATTAGTGTCTTATGTTGCAATTGCCATAAAACTATGATAGTTTATGTGATATCATTGTTTATTTTTTTTTAAATAGTTAATAAACCGTACAAAACTATAAAACATAAAATAAATTGACAGGCGCTATTTTTTACTATTACTTTTTAACGTGTTTTATTTAGTTTTCAGTAAAACGTATCCTTTAATGCTTTAAGCGTGTGTTGAGAATTGTTGTGGCGTTTATTTAATATTATTTTGTTTTAATCTTCAACCGAACATAAAAAGATACGAAATAGAAATTTATTTGCAAATTGATGCCTTTTCTTAAATATTTAACCACATAACAACCAATATTTAGAGTACAATCCAACAGCTTTAAGAAATATTTACAAAAAACCATGCTTTGCAAAATAATTTACTCAGTTTTTAGTGAAGCGTATCTTTATTTTTATAGATCAAACTCTCCAATTGTTTTTCAGTTGTAGAATACAACTATGGTAAGCCGATGTCTAACTATGTTAAATTTTAACTGTTTTAAGAATAACAAGATTTTAATAAGAATTATGATTTTGGAAAACGTTTCAAGTAGAAACTTAATATTTTAGTAGGCCCCTAATTTTATCAGTGAATAATTTGATTTCGCCGTAAAAAATCTACTTTTATAAACAAATATTACTATTTTTTACAAAAACAAAATGACAAAAACATTTTAGAAATAAAATACAGCGCAATTCCGGTACTGACTGGAAAATTGACAATTGTTGAAAAGAATTGGCCTCTCTGCTCAACATATATTCAGACAGAGAAGGTAGGGCGTAGCCAACTGGGAGGCAGCAGGTGGAAGGGAGGGGTAATTGGGATTTCCGGTTGAAAATACTACGAAAACTTACTATACAGGAAATTATTAAAGAACTATATTATACTCTGTCTGGCGGAGTAAACTTCATCGCCTAAAAAAACCTGGACGTAGTTCCAATTTCTCTCGCCAGTGTCGCATGACTTCTATATTTTCTTTCCCTTTAGAGCCCTCTTAATTTGCTCTAAAGATTTTAGTTAGGTTATGTTGTATAACTTACGTTAGGTCTTGAAGTGTTTGGAAATCCCGTTCCATAGTTTAAACTTTAAAGGTATTGTCCCTTGAATCAATTAATGTAAATCTCTTTAGATTTAGAATATTCATAGCTATGATAAAAATAAGTAAAATGTTTTCGATTCTTCAAAAAATATATAGTTGGAATTATAGTTAACAATTCAATAAAAATCTATTTTGCACTGTAATCTTTTTAACAATCAGTTCATTTGATCCTATTTCAATTGAAAATATGAAATTATCAAAACCTTGTCAAAACTAATAATCTATTGGTTTTAAAAAAATATATCCTTAATGATATTTTGAATTTTCGGTTAAATCATTTTTGGGACAAAAAAGGCA